>JAOBRD020704724.1:0-14503 GCA_027575215.2 Hydrozoanthus sils
AATATAGCTGTTTATTTCACACAAAATAATAATTAATGTTAGCAATGGTCAAAGTTTAATACTAGTTCACTTTGTAATTTAATCCTTAATTTTAATGTCTATTTTTAAGTTTCCCAACAGTGTTATAAATATTACATATTAATGACTGTGATAATTGCAATTTAAGGAGACAAAGTATCTGATGTTAGGAACATGGCCTCAAATAATACATGTGATTCCAAGACTCCTCCTACCTCTCAATCTCAATGTAAGTATAACTTAGTGTACAGTAACTCTCATATTTTACTTCATTTGTATTGTACTAGCATATTTTTGCCTAATAAATTTATTAATGCTTTATTGCAGCACCAAATGTTAAAGGCTATGTTCATCAACTTTCACCAGTAAAAGTTACTTTAAACAACCGAAATACCACATATTTTGACCTGAATATATAAACCTCACCAACAGAATGCCAGAGGGTAATCTGCGATAAGCCATCACACAGAGACAAAATTAGAGAGTATGAAGCAACTGAAAAACCTTGTTCGTGGAATCGAGATAAAAGGTGGACATTTCAGCCCAAATAAGCGAAATGCTGAACAAATGGACTTCACCATTAGCAAAAAAAGCAAAGTCACAATCAGATCAACATTGCTGGATTACGATTGCAAGCCATCGTTCAACAACAGGTTGGTTGCAGTGAATGCTATATCTTCAAAAATGAAGTTCGAGTTCATTGACATTAAAGTGATCACCAAGTCAGAACAGAAACAAGAGATCAAAATAAGGGGACATCCTTGCTTTAAAGCTGATTCTATTGTTGCAGACTCTACAGGACAAATACGACTTTAACTTTTGAGAAAGTGCAGTGGGTCAAGTACAAAGAGGAAAATCCTACCATATAGAGAGTTTAAAAGTTAAGATCTATAATGATATTAAGTATATTAACACCACTAAGGATACAAAAATATCAGTTATTGACGATCTTGAAATTTCTGAGTTGGTAACTTCTGAAATACAAAAAAATGTATTGAAGGCACCAGTTTTGGTGTGGACATACATCGAAATCAATGTTGTCCGATAAGTAACACAGACGTGCCAGCCAATAGTCATGAGGATGAAATGGTCACTTGCTCAAATTGTAATAATTTTTTTTGCCGGTCCATGACCAAAACCAAACTAGTTTATACAAGTTAGTACTTCAGTTTAATGATCAACTCACAACGTTTATAATTACTGCATTTAATGATGCTATCAACAGTCTTTTGTTATTAAACAATAGAGAAGATCTTCAAACTATTACTAATAATGACTTAAAACTCGCTTTGTTAAAATCAGGAGCAGTAACTCTTCTTGTTGACAATTCAACCAAAGTCATTAAAGAATTCATCTAAAGAATTTTGTAATCATTTGATGAGATTGTTGATAGATGTATAACCTTTTGTTGATAGATATATAACCATTTGTTGATATTGTTGATAGATATCTAATAATTTTTATGATACTCTCGATATCATAATATGACCAACAGTCCATTATATATAATCATTTTTTGATACTGTTGACGTATATACAATCATTTGTTCCAGTTCATTTCATGCATTCATCAGTGTATGTATAACTTGAATGTCCTGTTTTATATTGTTATGAAATATATAGTTATCATGAATGGTTTTGCTGTAAATGCAGATAAGCTGTAGTAACATCTCTAAAACTTGCCATTAATTATCATTGATAGATATATAATTTGTTCCAGTTACATTTATATTTTTGTACATGTATAACTTGAAGTTCATGTTTTATAATCACAATAAAGTTCCATTTATTTGAATCTCTTGTGCAATTTGTTAGCATATCTAGATAACCTGGGAGATATCAAAATAACTTGTAGATTTATAATCCACAAGTTAAAAATGCAATTATCTTCCAGATTTGAGATTTGAACCAACCAATTTGACCTTTCCTCTATATCACTATTCATTTATGTGTCCAAGTGTCTATGTACTTCACCAACTTTTAACATGGTTATAATCTTATTACATTAGTGGGTGATAGATCTCTCTCTTTCACTAAACTTGAGATACCTTACTTTTCGCCAAACCTCTCATTATTTTCTCCATTTTTGCTAAGTATAGGAGAGAGCGCATGCAATTTTAGCTCAAAACTTGGAAGCTGGTCGTTTTCAATAGTAAATGAAGAGTTTGCCATTCACAACTTTTATTTTCAGGCCAAAAGGACGCTTTCATTTTATGCTTGCGTAAGCGGATAGTTTTCATGAAATCCGCACTCCTCTTTCATCTAATAGCATACTTCTTTAATTTAACAAAATTGTGGGTATTCCAAAATTGTGGATAGCTGACTTTGTTGTTGCACAACTACTGGCCTGCTTACGGGTCTTGTTAAACTGTCGGAGATTTTCTCTTCTGAATGTCAGATTTGTTGCGTGCTTTCCTGACACCTAAAGTTCCTCATCCGCAAACCAGTGCAGTTGTTCCAGAAAGGAAAATCTCCGACAGTTTAACAAGACCCGTAAGCAAGCCAGTGGTTGTGAAAAAAAAGTCAGCTTTCTCTTCAATCCAACTTCACAGCACATGGCGGCCGAGCGAGTGGCCATTTCCCCGCCGCAAACAGCTTCTACGGCTGCACTGTAAATATTCACCACCATTATAGTCACAATGGCGAATAGCTTAACTTTGAAGTTTCGTTGTGGACAGTGAACATTTTGACTGTGTTTTTGAAGCCTTTTAAAACTTTTCACGTTCATGTTTAGCCGCTCGCCATCTTCAGCTTTCGTTGACAAGTTTTGTACATGCGCGATGCGAGTTCACTCATGCATAAATCACTGTATGTTTCAAAGTCCGGAATTGTATGTTTTGGATTTTTTATTATTTAAAGACCGATTAGTTGTTGCCATGTTGGAAAATAAAACTTTCAGCAGAATGTTTGATTCATATATCCAGTTGTTTGCTTATAATAAAACAATTATTCCACTCACGCTTGTTGGATATGAAGGTGAAATAGCCAACTTGGCGCTTCGCGCCTCGTCGGCTATCTATCACCTCATATCCAACGCGCGTTCGTGGAATAATTGTTAATTATTATAAACAAACAACTGGATATTGAATTTTAAGCGATTTGATTGGTTCCCAACTCACTGTATAATATCTCATATACATGCTTTTTACCATATATGGAAAACAGCCACGAAAATCAAAACCAGAGCCGTGTTTACAATTTTTCTTGCCCGAAAACAAAAATCCAAACAATGGCATGTTGCCGTCGCGTTGTCTTTGCTCAATGTATCTACTTAAGAGCGGATGACCGAGAAAATCAAAAATAGGTCCGCATACACGTGTTTAATGCGACTTACTGAATAGAATGGCTGATCTTGTGTACCACGAGTTAGTCTTAAATTTTGGACAATTTGATGAAAGGGAACCAGAGGGGAAAAAAGAAAACAGTGCCATTATTTTTAGCAAGCGAAATATACCATAGCGAGACTGCGTTCCTGGCGACGTTTTTCGTGTTGCACGGTACATCAGTGTAACACAACTGACCACGAACAATTCGAACTGTTTCTTCTGAAAACATCGACATATCAAAGAAGTTAGTTTGAAACAACACTAACCATATGCATGAAAGTAAAACGAAAGGTCAGGCTTAAGCGTATAAGTCGATTTTGCAAGTCAAGAAGGTCTAAACTCAAAAACAAAAATTTGATTGCAAGCAAATGCTTCATTATAGTATGTAAACACAATTGTGAAACTTGTAAACAGCTGTACTGATTTTCGAAGCAAAATCTGTTCAATGCTAAATATTAGAGTTATATCGATTCATAGATTATCCTATTCTTATTTTTTATATAAAAGAGGCTCAAATCACGACAAATTATAAAATACCCGTGCCAATACATTTAAAAGAACGTGCTCTGAAACTTACAACATTTTATAGGATTCTATGCGGTTGTTACACTTGAGTAGCTGTGGACGAGACTGAGAGCATCGCACATCAAAAAGACGCAACTGATTTTACTAGCTTTACCAAATTTCTAGTACTGTAGCTCTTAGTTCCAAAATTTCAAAACAATAAGCCGTCAAAACGCTTTGGCTGATCAACAATTTTACGGTTTTGGTTGTTCGGTGTCTCATTTGCCGTCAGGGAAGAGTCGACAACGGCACGAAATAACATTCGAGAAAAGTTCATCGCTTCGAGAAATCCCAAGGGACGTGAACACTTTCTATTGTTGCGCTTTCTAGTTTTTATTGCATAGTGTTTTGTACGCAAGGGCATTAAACACAAATATTGGAATGCACTTCTTAATTAAAAGTCTTTGAATTATTCTTGTCCATCTTGTTGTGTTCTTATCCGAAGATGTGCGGGACTGACGTCATAGCCCAATCCCCCTAAAGCGCAATTGTGAACCAACTGAACTCGAACTTCAAAAGTGTATAAGAAATGCAGATGAGGACTTATTTCAAACATTCCTTTTAAACATTCTTGTTTTTCAAGCACTTTTAATGCATAAAAGAATGGTTGTATTAAAAGCAACTTAATTAAGCAAGTTAAGAAATCTTTCCGTTCTCTCTCACTGATTTGAACTAAACTACCTTTGTTATTTCTGGATGACCTATTTGTTTAACTACAATAGTTTTAGTTCACTTAGCAAGAAAAACCGGCCAGATGAATTTCTTATGAGTGTTTTTCCCCGGATGTGACACACAAACACAACGAGAACACAAACAATCGTCCCCAGGTAGCTTTTGTCTCTATTAAGAGCTAAAGTGAGTGCTTTTTAGGAGTTTCTGATTCTAACCGTTTAACGTCAGTGAAAAACCTTGCCTGTTACTGCAAGAACCTAATTATCAAAAAGTAGTAGATTGTTTCTTGGGTACTTCAAAACACGCGTATACTTAGTCCATTCCAAATTCGGAAAACTTATTATGTCAACTATTTGACATTGGGTCCCATACAATATTAATAGTTTATTAATTTTATTTTGTTCTGATGAACAACATCGTTTTCTTGCCTTGATAACTACATTAAAAATCAAATGTCAAAAATTCTTTTCCTTGATAAACCACCCGGAAAATCCTTTTCAACTAATATATTACAGTTCATCAAGCCTTCCCGCTCGACTTTGTGTCTTTCTAAGGGTTAAAGTTTTAAAACTTAAAAGTGTGTATGAAGTGAAAAACTTTATTACTTAAGTGTATAGACCTTGCTAAATGAGGAATAGCTGTGAGAAAATTCTGTCAATTTTTTCCAGGGTTCTTTATTTGCATTTAAACTTTTCCAGTGATGACGTCACTAGTAGTTCCGCACAATTTGCATTTGTTTTAAATTTCTACCAACTCACAACCTTTCGATGCATTTAAGCAAAACTTGGAATGACGATCTATTTACCTAGAGATATATCAGCAGCCCAAGTTAGCCTCAAACACATCAAAAATGTTTAAGGATTGGCAGCAGATTTTTAAAAAAGTGCAAATTTGTCGGAACCACTTATAACATTATCAGTTAAAAACTTTAAATGCCATTATCTCAAGAACCATAAAAAGATTTTGATCTCATTTAGCAAGGTCTACCCAATGAATTAATAAAATTTTTCACTTCATATATACTACCATTCTGGACATAAGCCAATCTTACAATTAAATACCAGTTTTCTTTTTTCTTGCAGATTATAATATTTTTATCTCCCCCCCCCCAATAATCTAAACAAACTGGTCCGCTTCCTTCAGTTCATTATGCTTATAAATCTCCGTCAAGAAGACATTTATAATCCTCCATTGCCGTCTTCTTTGTGCTGGTGTCGACCGCGTCACCATCACTGTGTGGAGTACGGCCAATTCTTTCTCGTTTTCATTAATCATAAAGATTCAGCATCAGTTACTCGCTCTTCCATGCACGATCTCTTTAAAAACTCCTATTTACACATGAAATTGCTTTTCGACTTTAAAATTTTTATTTTTCATAATTTTTATTTCTAATAAACGTGGTGAGAAAGTATTAAAAAGTTTCCCAAATTTTAAAACACGTAATATTTATTAACACATTCCAGGCGGATGAACATTAATCAAACGAACCGTGCTTAAAAGTTCAAGGCCATTGACCAGCCATATGTCAGTGACTACAGACTCATATCTGAACAAATTGAAAACCGGATTGTAGACAACATTGGCCTTATAAACCTAAAAAAAGACATGGGCTTTGACCAGCTGCGTTTGTACTGCTGTAAGAAATCCGTCGGACGCACCTTTCACTTTATGACGAGGAATGACACATTTGGTCGAGATGTTGTGAGGTCCATGATTGTTAATTTGGGCCGCAAGTAAAAGCATGTGACTCGTTTACAGCGTTACCAGATGACACTTTGATTCTGTCAAAAAACTGTGACAATTGCGGACGCGAATGGGTCAATGAAAGCAACAGTTGGGGTCAAACTATAAAGGTGGTAAAGGAAACGACAGACTTTACATTAGGAGTGTGTTCTGGAAAAGAAGCGGCGGTAGAAAAGGCTACTTCAAAGTTTGTTACCCAAACCCTTCGTACCTATGCGATGATGACTCTCCTGTGGTGTCTGCGGAAGACACTTTTGAAATTTACGTTCGTTAGTGTAGTACATACCTACTGAGATTTTCTCTATTTTTTCTCTTTAAAGAGTCCTGTTGAAATTTGATTGAAATTGTGGGGAACCCATACTTCTTTAAGAGAAACTCTAGGAAAACTGGCA
Organism: Hydrozoanthus sils; assembly: GCA_027575215.2. Classification (NCBI taxonomy): domain Eukaryota; kingdom Metazoa; phylum Cnidaria; class Anthozoa; order Zoantharia; family Hydrozoanthidae; genus Hydrozoanthus; species Hydrozoanthus sils. The sequence goes on from JAOBRD020704724.1 coordinate 6,716, forward strand.
AAACATGTGCTTTTTTCCCCATTTCCGAGGGGAGACTGGAAAGAGTTAACAAAAAGCCCCGTATATTATGAAGAAAACTACTTTTTTGCATTATTTTTTCTGATATGTCTTCGAGAGCTCAACTCTCACTAGGATATGACGAAAATGTGTACACATTTAAAATTTCTAATATGCGCAGTAGAGATGCCCAATGCAAAAATGAAGATGTGTTTACAAAACGAATTTTCACGCCGCAAAACCTTGTAAAATTGTCTTGTCTCAAATTCATGCAAATCAAGTTTCCGCCATATTGTTGCTCATGCGAGGTGCGAAACTGTATGCAAATCTTTGCCATATCTAAGCTTTCGTATTCAAAGTCTTTGAAAAATCCTTCTTTCTGATTGCTATTTCCCAAGAAAAAGGCCTAAATTCACAAGATGAGATACCAATACTTTCACCCCACGCACAAACCTCGATACTGCCACGTCCAAGAGTGCTAATCGAAGATAATTTCTATGGTTGACACGCGGTAGATCCAGCGGCTATACCGAGCGAGCACTTCAGCTTGGAATGCTTTCCTAATTTGTTTTTGAGACAAGCTCAGGGGTGGATACGGGATTTAAAAAGGAGGGGGGGGGGGGATGTACATTTACGCCGATTTGAGCGCGAGCGCCATTGTAAAAGGTGATAACATCTTCAATCATTTTGAAGCCAAAATATACATCTACAAGGCAACCTTGAAGAGAAGAGACAACCGGGCGTTTGTGTGCTGTAACAACTCCTTTGCACAGACAAAGTTCAAAATGTGTCCAAAGTTCTTTATAGCATGTCTCAGTCAATTTGCCAGAGTCTTAGTTTTAGCATCTAAGCTTCAATCCTCATCATTCGGCTAGCTAGATAGAAGCGATCGTCATTCGACGGTTCACAGATTTCACCGAGTATGATGACAATAAACCCATACAATTCAAATATGGTTTCGAGTGTTGAGTGCCTCATAATCCACCGCGTTTTGCACAAGTTCTTTGCGCATCAATAACAGAATTCAGCGGGCGCTAAAATCGTTTATTATCTGTAAACTTGCGAATGTTTTGCCTGTTTTATCGACGCTCAGTGATATATTTTTGATAAATCGTAACTTTTTGTTTTATTTTTTTTTCATTAGTGTAAAAACGGGGGCTGGAAGTCCATCCAATCAACCCCTGATGTTTTCCTACAAAAAAGCAGTTTAAGCCGCTCTGAAGTTTGGAGGAATACAAACAGATTGTTGTTGCTACTTGCAGGTATAGGTGTTTTTTTTGTGATTACGTAGTGTTTAAAGTTTTTCTTTAATAAGTATGTCTTTGAGGGATTTTGCTTGTTGTACGATACGATTTTCTTTTTCTTCGGGAAGATCTTACTTAAGTAACGATTCAAGTAAGAAATAGAGAGGTCAAATGCAATGGAATGCAGAAAGGTGCTAATTGCGATATTGTTAGTCCGTTAATCTCATTTGCTAAACTTTGAAAATCGACCATATCTTCATAAGTAAATTAATTCATTTCTTTCCAGATCGTTCAATTATTCCCTTCAAGTTGAAACTATTATGTTTTTAAATTTAAGAAAAATTCCATGTGGGGAACATCACAAACCAAAACGTTTTCTTTGCTTTTGTTTGGGAGCTCTATGGTTGGCTAAACTATTATGGCACAAAAGAAACATTGCTTTAAAATAGAGTTTCACTGCCTTTTACTTTAAAACTTTGAGCCCCTCTAAAGCGTGTGGCCCTGATGCAATACCAAACCGGATCCTAAAGACCTTTGCTTTTGAGCTCGCCGAGCCGTTGAACCACATCTTCAACCAATCCCTCTTTTCCGGTGTGTTCTCTACAGTGTGGAAAGATGCTTACATCTCGCCTATACCCAAGACTTCGCCCATTACTGCTGATGGCGACTTACGACCCATAGCTCCAACACCGTGTCTATCTAAAGTTCTCGAGGACTTTGTTGTTGGTTGTTTGATGGAAGACATTAAAGATTACATCGATCCAAACCAGTTTGGCTCCCTTAAAGGCCGATCCACCACATTTTGTCTACTAGACATGATTCACAACTGGCTTTCATCACTGGATTCACCAGGAACATACCTTTTGCATTTTCTGCTTGTGAAAAAAGCGCATAGGCTTTTTCTTAAAATCTTATTCAAGCTCAGCTATAAAAAGATATATTTATTTTTTGCTCTCAAAATAATTGTTACTACATTAATTAAGATAGGTTTTTCGTCTGAAATTTGTCGTCTAGGCTTCTCATGAAATTATTAGCACCGATTATTTTCCGATAGAACTGCTAAGATAACTAGAACTTAGTTTTGCCAACATATTTTATAGAGAGGGGTAGAATTTGCGGTTTAATTTTGAGAAGTGCCGCTCACAAAAGAAAACTGAGATAGTTATTCACATTCAGTAGTGAAGGGTTTCATGGTGATTATGCAAATAAGAATTTGTTACTTTATTCTGCGCCGGTTTTGAAGTCCTTGAAAAACAAGTTAAATCAATAAAGAAGACCTTGAAAGTTGTTGAATTTCGTTTATTAAACCTCAGCTAGCGGACCACGGTAATGAAAACGGCATCTGCAATTGGTTCTGAAAAATATTCTGTGTTGAGAGACAAAAGAAAAAGCGACTGCATGATAAAGGTTGAAAAACAATAAGTTAAATATTCTAAGCTAAAATAAGAAGTGGTCCATCTCGCATTTTCTCTGAGTTCGCGTAATTTAATTAAATTAAAGGTTTGTCTGCAAACGTCTCAAGCAACCGGAGGTTGTTGTCAACGTCATACACTTTCAATGTTTAATTTATTCACCACATAAAACAACAAATTTAAACTTCTCTTCAAAAACTAATTTGTGCTGAAGACAGAGAAAGTATTTCAGATCAGTTAAAGAAAACGCAATTTTTTTTATCCGTATCACTATCAGTTACCCAGAATGCTCTGTTTCATTATTTTAAGCTTCTTAACATAAAACCCTCGCAAGCGGGCTTTTAAATGAATAGTCGATGATGCATATGTCCAGAGGGAAGAAAATGTAAAATAGTGGAAACAGTGAGGTTGGTGAGTACAGAAGCATAAGGGATTGTTTTATAAAAGATAAAATCTTACCCTCAGAAAAGAGGCAAAACACGAAAGATTCTTTACACTCAAATGTTTTCATTAGAAATTCTTAAGGAAATTTTGTAATAAGAAATACTGACATTTTCCAGAACGTTAACTGTGAGTCTTTGTCAATCGTACTCAGCGTTGCACCTGCGCATGCCCAGCGGGAAGCACCCAATTAACTTTTAAAAGAAAAGCACATTATTTGTAACTGATGGCGGAAGAGTCACGAAAACGAGCCCAGGCCCGTTTCACCAACTAACTGTGATGCCCAAACTAAGATAGTATAACAAAAAGGTATTCTGCCTTTTAATTTCTTTCAATTTGAAGAACTGGTAAGAAAACCTTCGCCCTTGATACTTTAAGAACATCACCCGGTTAGTTTTTTAATTTTTTTATTAGAACATCAGGCTGAAAAATAATATACAAGTAAATTAAATTAAGGTGACGCATCGATTCTCTGTGACTCTGAGTTTCGCGCGTAGGCGCTCGACAGATACATTTTTATTCAGTTAGAAACATACCTTCCTATATACAAACATGAAATAGTTTCTATACATCTATTGTTCCCTTTTAATGAAGTTCGTAAATAGAATTTGTTTTCGTGGCGGCATTTCGATATAAGTTCGGATCTTAAAAACTTCACTTAATTAGATCAAACAAACACTTTGTTAAACAAAAGATCCGAACTTATATCGATATGCCGCCACGAAAACAAATTCTATTTAGCGAATTTATGAAATCTACGATTACACTCATATCTGTATAATAAATCAATATATCTAACGGTAAACGGTTGTAACATATCCTGAAGAAGGTCATGTAAATGGCCGAAATAAGATGGAAACAAAAAAGAATAAAAACGAGTCCTCGTTGTAATTCATATATATCATGTATTTTCCAAACTGAAGTAAGAGGGATGGATGGATTAAGTGGGTGCTTGTGATGCATTTATAAATTTAAAGTGAAGTGTTTTCAGTAGATCTTCAAAGAGTGCTCGACGATTCTTGAGAAGGTTTACAGCAAGTATAAACCATTGCTGTTTTACGCAGATCTGTCAGGGAAGGACTTAGCAATTTGCATGGTTCCGATTAATGTTTCGGTGTTGTATGCACAAGTGCCTAGTTGTTTCTTTCCGTTCAAGCCCTCGACAGTTTCCTTTGTAGCGGCCTTTTAAGAACAATTTGTACAATCTCAACCCTTTGGTCAGGGTTTTGACAAAACAATGATTGGAAGTCTTGTTCGACTTCTAAAAGTATGGACTTCTGCTAATGCCGCAAGTGATTTGTTATTGTAGTATGTGGCACTTCGCTTTCTTCCATAGAGATGAATAAAACTTTTGCAAAGTTTTGTCGAGTTCGCTCTTGGACGTTTCTAACATTTCTGTTGAGAACCCATCCCGTTGTTAAAATCACTCTACAAAACGAACGGTTTTAGTGTTTTTATGAATCTTGTAGTTGTTAAATTTCTTTGTTTAGATTCACATGAAAATGGTAAATAACTTTGCATGTGTCACCGCCGGCAACTCATTTGTGACATTTTGATGTTGTTTACTTGTTAAAAAGTTGTTTATAAATCAAACAATATATAATATTTTTCTGTAATGCATGCACAAAAATTTTGTGGATTTTTTTGTGTTCTGCATCTTTAAATTTTTAAAACTTTGCCTTCGCTTTGCGAAGCCATTTTGATTTCCCGATCGTTCACCAGTGAATATCATGGATATTCCCCTTTAGGGAACCAATCATAGCGCGCGAAAAACACTAATCGCTAATTGGGTATATGCTAATGGTGGGTTTCTTTGAGATCTTTTGCACAAATTTAAACAAATTATCACAAAGTAAAACTCTAAGCGCGCTGTCTCTTTGGCAACTCATGCGATGATTCAATTAAGTGTTTTTATAGTCATTCAGCATTTATTGTTTTACCGCTTCTTATAAAGTATCTCCTTTGTACTGAGCTTGTGGTCTTTGTTTGGAATTTCATAAGGTAAAATGTAGCTCAATTATATTAGTTTCAACGATTATTGTTACTAGCCTTGCTAGAAGCACGTGCGGTCCCTGCTTTGATCAAGGCTGTAGTGAAAGTCGGAATTATAGTTGGGAAACCAGCTATTCTAGCGATTGGAACTGTAGTCAAGACCATAGTACGGACACCGGAGCTAACCTCAAATAAAAGCCTGTTGCTACAAAATGTTAAATTTGGTTTAGTTGAATTTATCAAAATACCGAATAACCATTCGCCCTTGTGCTCTTACAAATTATCTATGCATTGATTTATTGATTCGTTTATTCGGTGATTCGTCGATATTTTACCAAAAGAGCAGTACTAAGCAAAAAAATTGTCTCCGTTAGAGGTTTAGCACTAACTTCTCAACTGTAATGTATATGTGGGAGATGGTTTCTACGTGATTGCCCTGTTAAATACATGTTAAGTTTGAAATTTACCTTTAAAACACCCCAACCCAGTCAATATAGAACAGGCTGAACTTTTTGCTTCTGAGTTCGGGATAACGATAATCATACCGAAGGAAAAGCAGTTGCTACCATCAAAACTCGAAAAGAAAATCCTTCCTAAATTATTGACTAATGCAGGACTCGTGACTGTGTCTCGTGTGATACAAAATGCCCTACAGCATCGCGTGTTTACACAATGAAATTATTGGTAGACTTCAAGTAGATTTACATCTAACGTTCATTCATTAAGTTCTAGTAACTTCTGGGTAGAAACCTTTGAACCAAAATATATCAAAAAAAGTTAAGATAGTAGGCGATTTTCCATCTAGTTGAGAACCATTGTGTAAGTATACAAAGTTCAGAAAGTATACGTTTTTTGTTTCCCAGATATGTTTCATCAACACTGTTGTCATCTTCACATGTAAATGCGTGGAGGTATTGTTGCAAGTTCAAATATGCAGGCCTTGCGCTTAGAACTTTTAAGCCAAGATTCCAGAATTAACATTATTCTTCATTCAGGCTTTGGAAAATAAGAAAATGTATGAAGACACCTTCGTTTAACTGACGAGCTTCTTTTTGTTTTCTCCGATATAACACTGACATTGCTCCGTTTCCTCACTAGAATGGAACCAGTAACACTTTGGTCACAAGTTCTGTTCTTGATATTTCCATTGGTTGTTTGCTCTCAGAACTGTTATTCTCCTGGCTACACTCCTCATAAAGGTAATTTTTAATGATTTATTTCAGTGTAAACGCAGTGGTTATATCTGCATCTTAGAAATACGATTCAACGTGCCCTTATATAGAATTGATACTTTATAATTGTTATCAGTCGTAGGCGAGCTTCTTGTTTTTGTTTAAAACTAACCTTGAGATTCTTTTAACAATTTTTGCTACTATGTAACTAAAAGAATGATAAAAAGATATTTCTTATTGATGAAATGAAGTTGGTGAGCAGATATAAAAATCTAAATGTTAAAGATGCTGCTAAATTACTTGGAAATTTTTTTTTTTTTAAATAATTCGAGTCTCATTTTCTATGGCGGTCATCCAGTGAGCATTACATCTGATCATCGCTATCGAGCGTGAAACTCGAGTTAGTCTAAAAAGGTTTATATACAATCTAAATGCTATAGCTTCTCTGTCCTGCACTGATCACTTTTAACTAGTAAGCTTTTATTTGCAAAAAATAACACGCCTGCATGAAAATAGCTAAAAGTATTCAATTTTCAATATTCATTTAGGTAATGGTCCGTTTTAAAACTAGGCAACCTCCCATTGTTCTGTGGCATTCGCTTTTTCCACACCAGACAGTTTTTGAATTTAAAAACTTTCATACTGAGAGGACATCGACCTTTGTACAACCTAGTTTTTAACTAGAGGCCCTAAAGGCGTTCACTGGGATACCTGTCTGTCAAGTAGCTTGCAAAGTATCCCACTGATTCATCAGATACCGCTTCAGACACGCAAAAACATTTTATCAAAGCAAGCTTTGCTGTCCCGAGTTCGATTTACTTTAAAGCAATGTTCATTTTGTGCTGTATGATAGTTTAGCCAACCATAGAACTACAATACAAAACCAAAGAAAACCTTTTCATTTTCAATGTTCCCCACATGGAATTTTTCTTAAGTTTAAACAAGAAGCTTTATAATAGAGCCTACGCTCGGATGCATTCCATGTAGCTTTGATCTATAATGACAAACTTACTGATTTTGCCATGTATTTGGAAGTAGATCTCCCCATTATTATGTCGAAAATGCAAAATTTTGCTCCATATTTTAAAAGGCTTTACGCCTTGCAGGCGTACAACGTCATTCATCAGGCTTTTGGTTAAATAAATGATGCAAAATGATCTACTAGTCGCACAAATTTGAAAAATTTCAATACTTTTGTTTGTTTTGACAACACATATCTACAGTATTTGTGTCTTCTATTAGATTTTCTTTTAATTTATAGATGTAACTTTAGATTGACTCATTTTGGAATCTATAAAAATATTCATATAATGCAAGTTACTCAGAAGAAGGGGCAAATTTTGCGTGCGAGCCTGTTAGTAAGACTGCCTGACCACCGAGCGCGAATGAGACCATGCATCCCCGGCCTTGCCGAGGGTTAAACAAACCAACTGATTCAAAAGGGAAAGGTAAAGGCACCGTTATTCAACGTCGGTAGTTCCTTCAGCTCTCAGAGAGTGCTGCTATCAATGGAAGCCGACGGTGCGCCCT
>JAOBRD020704833.1:0-14500 GCA_027575215.2 Hydrozoanthus sils
AATAAATACATGATATAAAAAAAGTACATTCCGCAAAAGTATAATTTTCTATTCGCAAGTTCCAAAATTGGTTCGGGTATTGTTATATTGCTTTTTCTCAGGAGTATTTGTAATATACTCGAAATCCAGCAATATTTTTTCACAACCCCCCCCCCCTCCTCCCCCTCCTTCAAACGCAATAAACTGAAAAATAAAAAAATACATAATGTAATCCAAAGCACAGCCACAATTAAATGTACTGTTTTATTCATTACAAAGCATTTCCACAAAACTTAAAAGTTTTGAATAAAAAGATCGCAAGAAAAGTGAGTTTTTCGAAATTATGACGTTATAATGACGTCACAGTGACGTTTCAATTCAAGCAAACTACATAAAAATTCTTCTTTTAAGATATCGTACCTAACCGCCAAGTTTGGCTTCATTATCTCTGGAGTTATAGGCCGCGGGCACTTTCTGCCCCTTCGGTCCCAAGTTACCTAAAAAAAAAACGGTCTGGATAGGATTAAAGAATCGCAGCAACTAAGAGCAATTTTTTTTTGTTATGCAGCACTGTATCACTGGTTCCCGTGCAATCAAATGGCAGCAGCTATTTGCCTCCACCAAAGGGGGGTGGGTGGGGGTGAAAGGCCGGTCTGCGGATCGGCGGATTTGGCAAGAAAATGTCGTTCGGATTGAGGATTTCGACAATAATTTCAGCAGATCTGCGGATCCAATAAATCTGATTGATTCAGATTTTGGCAAAAAAAACTTGTGCAGATCCAAAGAAAAATTCTAGCCAAACTGCGGATCTTTGAATGGCTGGATCGACGGATCTGGCACTGAAATTGCGCGGATCGGCGCGGCGGATCGCGGATCCTGTGTACCCCCTTTCACCCCAAACAAGCGCATAACAATAGAAAAAAAACTGAACCGACGTTTTCGTCGGCACCGTGAGGAGAGGCAACTTTTCAAGCAGGGCCTAAAACTGTAGACTCCCATGAATGAACCGTCTAATCGATTGAAAGATTTTAAAATAACCTAGACTAGAACTAGTACTCAAGGTGGTCTTTCTTGTGGGTCGTTGGTTGGTGTGACTTCTGGGGTCTGGGACAGACTAAGCACGTTGTTGCTAAGGGAACCAATTGTCTGTGTAGAAAACAGCCGCCATGTTGGCTCAGAAGGTACAGAACTTGAGATAGTCCGTTTCGAAAAAGAAAATCTTCCTTCTTAAACATGGATTCGTCAGTAGTGGACGAAAACTTAGAAATGGAAGTGCAACGTGCAAAGTCTTACCTAAATAAAACTAGTGGCGTTTCAAGTAAAAACTTGTAAGTTTGATTAAGTTAAACATTGTATTTTTCTTTACTGATGACCGACCTTTACGTTTTAGATCTTGTGCTAACGATTATACACCAAATTTAACCTTAGATATGATCACCTGAGTGAAGTTCTTAATAAAATACTCGATGAAAGACCCGTGAACAGCATTGGTGAGTAAATCTTTAGATAATATGCAAACACAAACTAATACCTGTCAGCCTCTCGAAATATTTCTGAAGTTATTCGTGAATTATGTGATCTTTAGAATAATTCTGTGGAAATGTTGTGAGACACGGAATATTCAATTAATGTGTTTCAGATATTTTCGAGGATATCAGCAAAGAATGCAAAGAAACGAAGGAAGAAAAAAGCGAAGTAAGAAATTACTGTTCGTCAGTTAGTATAATACGCATACCACTATTAGTTATACATTTTCCAGTTTAGTATTGTTGTATCTTCGCAGTCTTACAAACAGACAAATTGATTGTTAACCATAGATATCATGTGTGTCGAAATGTTGAGATATAGAACTTTTATTGCCCATTTTCATTTATTCAATAATCTGTTCCAAACACGTACGTCTATTCTGCTGTAGGCTTTCGTGGAAAACCCCGAGGATAAAGCTGCTGCAGAACTGTCACAAAAACTTTTTGAGGTAAGAATAATAGCTAGCAAAGATTTAAGAATTCTGCTGATTGTTAAAGTATGCTACTAATCTTAACATGTGTGATCATAAGATTTGAAATGATTGCTAAAATCATTCTAAACTTATCATCATTAATTAGTATCATTGCAATTGACATTGGTAATTTATCTAATTTATAATGCCATAACTCCTTGGACAGATGATATATATTAAGCTATACAAATAAGATGGCAAAGATTTGTCTGACTTCTAGAGCTGTTGATTACTTTATCAAACTATTGTCATTATCTGTTGATGCATTAGACAGATTTTTGTAAAACAAGTTCAAAGTAAAATGAAAGGGATTATTCTTCATGGAAGCTTGGAAGCTTTAGTAATGTCTATGTGGCTTTCTATAGTTAACCTAAACCATGAAATGATCGAATAAGTATTTGTCATTTTATTTTTTACCTTTTATTTTGTGTTTTAGAACTGTCTACATCCTTGGATGCAGACAGTTATAAAACACAATGTTCAGCAGAAGCCTTTAACTAGTGACAAACCAATCACAGCAAAAAAGACTGCCTACATGATCTTCCAACAAGAATAAAGGGAAGCCTTCATCAATACTGCACCATTGCCAAATTAAAACTTGTAGCAGCAGCTGGAAAAATCACATTCATTCAGTTAATGACCAAAATCATTAGACAGTCGAATAAGAAGATCATATTTTTATTAAGTTCACATACTATTACAAACTTGTAGAAGCTATATAGTCAGAAAAAGGCCTTAAAGTTTGTTTTACTATTTTCAGAAAACCATTAAATAAATATAGTTTTCTGAAAGAGAGTATGTATTTACACTTTGTATGATTTTTCATGTTTCAGAAAGAGGGAGATGGGGAAGGAGGGGAGCCAGAGAGTGAGGAAGACATTGAGACCCCCCTTCCTGATTTGATGAACTTGGCATTCTATTTTGAACAAGCTGGAATTGGCCTTAGTCGAGAGGAAACATTTCGAGTATTCTTGGGTTTAAAACAATTGGTAGATACTAAGCCTCTACAGGTTGTCAGATTCTGGGGTAAGAGCAATCCATTTCTTTCAGTGATTAGTATAGCAAATAGATCTTTGGTCTGATAAAATCAACAGTGATGGAGCAAAACAAAATATTTGAAAGTTTCAGAAAGAGGAAAATGAGGAAGGAGGGGAGCCCGAAGCATGGGAAGACATTGAGACCCACCACTAAAATGCAGAAACTTATTAAATTAAAGTTTTAGCTAAATCCATTTCTTTTCAAACAATTTTCTTTACCTGCTCTGGCACTAACCTTGAGCACTTTTACAAGAGTGTGAAATTCATCTTCACACATTTGTCTGAAAGCTTATATAATCTAATAATTGTGACTTCCACCATTCAAGCTACTTTCTTCATTTTCAACATTTATTGCAGCTTTTACTTCAAGATTTACTTGGACTGTGAAGACCAACTCTGGCTTGAAATCAAGAATTTATAGTGTTTACAAGTTGTTACATTAAGTTTTCAACACTATTCTAGCTAACAATTTGTGAGACTAAGATCACTCTTCCTGGCAGGGGGGGGGAAGGGTTTAGTCACCCTAAGTTAGGGTTATAGGAGGGTGTCTACTTGTTTACCTTGTTTAAAACTATCATACTCTAGCTGTTTATAATCAGAAAGTTAAAAAAAGTTCTCATAAGGGTGGCATATGTCCCTGAGGGATCAATCTCTTACAATGTGTTGTTCTTTAGGTAAAATGTTTGGAATAGAAAACAACTACTATATTGCTGAAGTGGAGTACAGAGAAGGCGAAGAGGACGAGGAAGAAGAGGAAGAAGAAGTAAGAGTTGAGACTTACAACTTATTAAATCATTTTAAATCTGTACAAGTCATGCATGTTTATAACTTACAATGATATTTGTGAAGTTAGACATTTTGCAGTGCAGTGGCCGAGCGGTTAGCATGTTCACTCGTAATCCTAGGGTCGCGAGTTCGAGCCCCGGTCAGACCACTGTGTTGTGTCCTTGAACAAGACACTTTACTTGACTTTGTTCCAGTCGACTCAGCTGTATAAATGAGTATCAGTTCTGCTGGGAGCTAACCTTCGATAGATTAGTGTCCTGTCCAGGGGGAGTCAAAGACTCTCATCTGCTTAACACTGCGGAAACCGGAGATAAGCGCCAGCCACCCCTATGAGCCCCTTGGCTCATGAAAGGATTTAGCTTTGGCTAAGACATTTTGACTTTGCCCTTCTCGACAGCATGGAGAGGGTGAAGGGGAAGGAGAGCAAAAAGAAGACCAGGAGAATGAAGGTCAGGGTCACACATGAATGTGAACTTATACAATCATGGAGGCATTTGTAACATACCAGTAATATAGTTGCATTAATTTTACCATTCATCTCCAAGACTTGACAAACCTGGGCTGTGGATTAAACCTTAACCAATTTTTAGCTCAAGCTAATTAAAGAGTCCATAGCGTAAAAAGGACATGTGTTTAACTGACTTTGTATGAAATGCTAAATTCTCCCAATAGTTCCTGAGAGATAAAATGGATAATGTAGGGAGAATGGAGAACTTCATCAGAAGTCACTATATTGTTTGAAGATTAAATTAATATGACAGCTGACTTTGCTCTGTGACTGGATTCAGGGAGCATCTTTAAAAATAACTTAAGTACTGTTGCTCATTGACACACAAGTTTATACATTTTTGTCAATTAATCTATATTGCATTATGCATTTTCAGTCAATTTCATTATTTTTATTTTATATTTTATATTATATTTACCTACTTCAGTTCAACTCAGCTAAATACAAGTGCTGACTTACTTAATATTTGCCCATTGTTCAGATGAAGAAGGGGGTGAAGAGGATGAAGTTCCTAAGCCAGACTGGAAACCACCTCCTACAATTCCGAGGGAGGAGAATAGAGCTGGTACCAACAAGAAAACTTACTTTGTTGCAACTGAGCGTGAGTAGTCACATCTACTGTGTGTACCTAATTTAAGTATACATGTGCATATATACATATATACTTTAGGTAGTTTGTGTATGAAAATAGTTATAAGATATGTGTCCAACCAAAGACTTGAAAAAGGTGTAGGAGTTGATTGGGAAATATCAAAGTCTTCAATAAAAATGTTTCAATTTCTAGAAAATATTTCTTAATTTTTGGAATGGCATATATACCAATTAGATCACACATGTCTATACATTCTGGCCCCAAACCCCACTCTACTCCTCTTCCTAGCTACCCCCCAAAATAAATAAATTAATACACTTTTTTGCTACAATTATGACTATAAGAAACTTTAATATTTATTTTGTGGTAGAAAGGGTTCACATTTTGATCATTTTATTCTAAGTTATAAAGTTGAGATGCTACATCATTGTTGGTGTAGACAACTACAGTTTGGCAAACAATATATAGCTAGGTTATTATATACATATATGGAGTAATTCAAATACTGGCATTTCAGACAGTAGTGACCTTCATTTGAGTAGTTTCTCATTTACCATAGTGTCTTGTTCTGAAAAAGTTATTTGAAACTCTTATGAATCCTTGTAGCTGGTGAGTCTTGGGTCAAACTGCCACCTGCAGTTAACCTATCCTGATTGCTGCTTTTAAATCAATAATAAAACTCTTATGAATCCTTGTAGCTGGTAAGCCTTGGGTCAAACTGCCACCAGTTACACCTGCCCAGATTGCTGTTGCCCGACAAATAAAGAAATTTTTTACTGGAAGACTTGATGCACCTGTAAGTACTCTTTAAAATGTTTCAATAGTTCTCTGAGAAAAAAACAGTCGCTTTCTTTGACGGGAGATAGAAAAATCAAAGCACATTCAGCAAATGGATTGAGCCCTGGAAGAAGAGGTTGATAGATTACTGTCATCTCCTCTTCTCAGAATTCCATTTGATGAATGCAATGCACTAATAGATTTTCAATCTCCTGTCAAAAGAAGATACTCTCTAGGCTATCTAAAGTGCTACAACTTCAATTGGTTTTAAATTAAAATTTGAAACCAAGTTTTATTGGCTAAGACAACACTACATGTGGTCTTCTCATACAATCAGTTTGGGAGGAATTCACTTTTCATCCTCGATAGTTTACTCTGGGTAATCAATCAATTCCCATTTTCTCATACAAAATGACTCACCCTGCAAATTGTGTTATGTTGACGATAATTCAAACAAGTGAAAATGCACCCTTTGTTGCATCTCTGCTTATATATCTTTTAATTCCCTTGGCTGAAGAAATGACTAGCATGTACCACCCTTGAGGGTGACTGTGCAAGCAAGCACATTTCCTTTGATCCTGCAGTTTTGATATGGAGTCTTCAGGCTCATAAAAGTAATATAGATTATCATTGCTTTTGAAACAAAGATATATTACTCCTTTAAGTTGAAAATACAAGTTTGCTTCAATTTCCTTGTTGATAAAAAATGTTGTTCTCAATTGATCATAGATTGTGAGTTACCCACCCTTCCCTGGTAATGAGATGAATTACCTTAGAGCACAGATTGCGCGCATCTCAGCAGGCTCTCACATCAGTCCAGCAGGCTATTACATGTTTGAGGAGGAGGAGGAAGAGGAAGAAGAAGGAGAAGGTGCAATTTAGCTTCATGACTTGAATTTTGTTAATAAAATAAGCCATTCTTTATGAACTTCAACCTTCACAAATAGCCTCTTTGAGTTACAATTTCAATGATTTCCTAGAGTTTGAGAATTGGTAAGTGCAGTCTTATAGTAATGGGTGTTTTGAACTTTACATTGAAAAGGCTATACTCAACAAAGGGGAAAATTTCTAACTTGTGTAACCTTCCTCAAAATTATGTTCAACTACAGAAGGTAGTGAGGAGATTTCAAATGGGCAATTGTTGTTAATTGTATAACTGGGACTAATGGGGGTAAAGAGAAATCCTATGATAGCTAGTGAAAGGCTAATATAAGGACTAATGTCTAAATCTTTTTGAGAGTATATAAGTATTTTCTAAGTATAGATTAATTATCTGATTCTACTTCCCTGATAGCTTTTACAAGCCCATATTGAGATGTACATCAGATTTGTAATTAATTTCTGCCTGCAAGTCAATACTGTTATTATGTAATTGGCTTTCTTAAAAGTTGCATGCAGTTATCTCAGACCTACTGGAAATTCAAAAATGCCAAAAACAAAACTTTTGCAAATGCAATTTTTCTTTTAACCATTGTCTTTTCAAGAGCGGTGTTTTTTGTACTAAATTGTTATAACTTACTTATTTTTGTTTCAGTGAGAGATTCATACATGCTTAACATTGATTTTGAGGGCATCAGTGTTCGGGAGCTGGCTGACCCATCACTCAACAATTGGGTGCACCATGTACAGCACATCTTACCCCAGGTTTGTACACTTGTACTGCATACTGGCTCTCTCTAACACTGATCATATGTGGAGGGGTGGAGAGTTGTGCCTCACAAAATGTTCGGTCTCAAAATCTTGGAATCTTTGGCCTGGTCTCAAAATCTTGGAATCTTTGATAAGTCCCCAAAGTCTGGAAATCTTTGGTCAAGTTTGCAAACCTTGGAACCTTTGGTCTGGTTTCAAAATCCTTGAATCTTTGGTCAAGTCTCAAAATCTTGGAATCTTTGACCAGGTTTAAAATTCTTGAAATCTTTTGTCAGGTTTCAAAATCGTTGAATCTTTGGCCAAGTCCCAAAATCTTGGAATCTTTGGTCAGGTTTCAAATTTTTGAAATCTTCAGTCAAGTCCCAAAATCTTGGAATCTTAGGTCAAGTCTCAAAACTCTGGAATCTTTGACCAAGCCCCAAAGTCTTGGCTTCTTTGGTCAGGTCTTAAAATCTTGGAACCATTGGTCAAGTGCTAAAATCCTGAGTTTTGATCACGCTGGTGGTTGGTCACAAATTTGGTAATTTGCTGTCTTTGTTTTGTGCTTTGATGCAGTATAGATCTCATCTCTTTAAGTCACAATTACACAATAAACTCTAAAGCTGGTTAATGGCAAGGCAAAAACTTAAGTAGGACAGTTACTGGATTCTTAACTGTTAGAAAAATTCGGATTAATTGTCAAAGGACATTTTTCAAAAATACTTGACGTTTCAAGCTTATTTGCACAAGGGATAACGAAAACGCTTTGGACGAATTTAAATATAAATTGTGTTTTTTGTTAATAAGTCTTGCCTTTGAAATAAAATTTATCAGGAAAACAAACGCAATTAACTTGTTGCAACATCGTCCGATGTCATTATCAAGCTGACTAGAGTTCTAATTATGATAGAGCATGAACTGCATATTGTGAATTACATATTAACTGTTTTGCTCTTCGAAAATTCTTACTTGATTGTATTATTGAACCATATTGTACATATATGCTCTATCATAATTAAAATTTTAGTCAGCTTGATAATGACATCGGACGATGTCGAAACGTCGTAACAAGCTGTTTGCGTTTGTTTTCCTGATATTTTTTTTTGTTATCTTAGTTTCATTTTGGCACACATGGCATTCTTAGAGTATATGGACACTCTAACCACTGTCGCCATTTTCTTGCAGGGTCGCTGTGTGTGGCACAACCCAGTTGAAAAAAGTGAAGAGGAATTTGAAGATGAGGAAGAAGAGGAAGAGCGGGACATGACTGAGGATGTCAAACCTGAAACAGGGCCCACACTGCTCTCCTCTGTGGCTGAAGATGAAGGTAAACTTATTCTAACAGTCAGCGTAATATATATCTGAGAGAGGAACGACTCACGCTATAGTCACTTAAGGTGTTTCATCATTTAGATGTCACTACAGTGTTGTATACATCATTGCACTGAGTTCTGCTCTCAGAATGAAATTTAAAGACTACATCTCGTCAAACTGTTATCGGATTTATCTAACCACAGAACTTTAGTCAATCAGTGCCGACTCCGCCTCGCTCAACTAACTATGGTCCAACATGAAACAACTTTAGGTTAGTCCGAAGCAGATACTAGTTTTGCCTTCAAGATTGAGCGGTTCTTTTACTGGACTATTATAAATGAACCTGTTTTCGGCAAAACTTTACAAATAGCGGCACAGTGGCCGAGTAGTTAACGTGTTTGACTCGTAATTAACTTTGGGGAGTGGGGTTGTCGTCTCCTGTAAGAAACATTTTTATGTATTTTTTTCTTCTTGTAACTGTTTTTTAAATATTATACATGTATATTTCCGAATAGTGATTGATTTGCCTTGATTGGCTCAGCTATCTGCGGATTAGTCCTTTAAAATGTAATTTCATAGTTGTTGAATAGAGTCAAGTCAATTCAAGTTTTCCAGTCAACTCAGCTGTATAAATTAGTACCAGCTTCTGTTGGGGGCTAACCCGTGATGGATTGGTGTCCTGTCAAAGGGGGAGTCAAAGACTGTTACCCTTTACGGAAACCAGGGATAAGCGGCGGGGTTTCAGCACAGGCCTGGTACCCGGCCACGCAACCTCGAGAAAGGATCAGTAGCTATTTTAAACTAACTGGCGAGACTATAAGCTTTCTTAAACCGCCTTACTTACAGTATTCACCATGTATAGAGTTATGTAAATCCTGTTGTCTCGCTCAACAAACTGATTGCTCCTGCTCGATCGTTTTTTGACCAGCAAAGTTTCACTTTACAACGAGTTCCGGCGTACAAGTGTTGTTCTTTGGGCTCTTAGGAAAGCATTTCTTTAAAGACTTAATGGGATGTGGGTTTTGTCAGTTCCAGTATGTTAATTCCATTTGCATTAAGGATTCATTCGTCCTGTGTTTCTATTGCTTACAGATGTAAACGGCATGCCTGCCTGGACTCCGTCTTTGTCTTCCGAGCTGTTAGCCCGGTATTCCATAGCAGTGATGAGATCAAACAGGTGGCCTGGTGCCTACGCTTTCGCCAAAGACAAGTGAGTATTGTTAATAATACTGACGTCAACCTCAACAGCTTTCATTTCTACCACATGAAGTTATACTAAGCTTAAGCGCCGGAAAATTTGTCTGTCTACCGTGAGTAGACTGGATCGAATACGACGTTTTTGACGCAATTTTTTACTTAAGCAGCGCGCGCTTTACCACGACGGACGCATGCTCAGGAAAAAGGGCGCGAAATCTTAATTTAAAACAAAGATTTTTCGCCCAATCTTTTGGTACCTGATTCAATCATTTCATATTATATTTCAATAAACTTCGCCCTGTTCGCGGTCTCTACGAGAAAATTAACACGGAGATGAAAAGCGTCTTGGCGTTCCCTGTGACGATCACCTTGACCGCATGACTTGTGCAAGTACGCGTCAATTACTGATATTAGATTTTCGGTTGGCCATCGTGGCAACACGGACGTTTGGTGCTTTCAAAAAAAGTTCATTGTATATCAATGAAGTTGGTGTTCTCGAATGTTGATAAAAAGCGACAACATTTTTAAAATGTAAGTGGGAGAATAGAAAATGTCTTGGATATCAAGTTTGCCTCTAGTATCCAGTATAACAGAAACATAAAAAAAAACTTTTATCGTTCAGGGGAAAAATTTTTAAAAACTGGGAAACAGTTTTGCCGTGGCCCAGTTGCAAAGGCCCTGTTGTATCTCAGATAATTGAAAATGTTAGTTTGCTTTGCAGGCAACACATAATAATTGTTTTAAAAAAAATTCCCAATTAGGAAATTCGAGAACGTTTACATCGGCTTTGGTCACAAGTTTGATGCGGACAACTACACCCCACCCCCTCCCCCACCGACCATGCAAGAATATCCGGTGGTACCGGAAGTGACGGAGATTGATGACCCGACAGTGGAGGAAGAGAACGCACTCAAAAAGGCCCAAGAAGAGGCAATGGAGGCAGCGGAGGATATTGATGATGTAGATGATGATGATGACGACGATGATTGAGTGACGTAATGATGATGGAGTGATTATGCGTTAGAGTATTGTAAATTGCTAATGTCTATAAATATTCTACGAGAGCCAGATTAAGGAGAGATAAATTCCTTTTTAAATATTTTGGGTTTCTCCATTTTTATAAAGTTAACAACTGCTCAATAAGTATAAATTTAACTTTGAAATACATGACGGCTGAATCTTATGAAGAAAAATCAAATAATGTCGGCTTGTCTAATGTAAGATTGGCTGTTATAAAAATTTATGCTTGAAAAGGTTTTAACTGTCGGGAAGTATAGTATTATGTATTTTGTACTTTTCTTTTCTTACTTTTTTTTGTGTTAACATCAAAATTATCAACTTAATTGGTTTTGTAAATAAAAACTTTCCGACAAGAAAACCTGTTCATATAGTGATGCACATAAAGCGCTCGATCGTTCGTAGTGTTGTGAATTTTGTTCTTATCGAAACAAGGACATATCAAAAGTTAGAAAGATTAGCTAAGATTTTAGGTACTCGACTAAACTGGTTCATATTTTTTCCACTTCTTTATTTGTTTGGACCACAACCATGAATTGGAACTTTTGTGTTTATCAAAAAATAGGACCAGGATTTTTGCTACAAAAAGCTACCAAAATATATTGATGTACAGTCTGTACAGTAACGAGACAAAGAAGTTGTAATGACTAATCGTGCAGTTATCACCTGTTCTATCCACCTTCAATCTTTATTCACCTTTCAGTGTTCTTCAGTTTGGTTTTTTGACCACAGCTTGTACAAACTATTGGTAAGGCGTGTTCGTATGAAATGCTTGTACAACAAACCTTAATAAACTGAGCATTGTTGCAGACATTGCTTGTCTATTGTTGTTGTCCAGACAGTTAAGTTTTGTTCTTTAAAGAACCGTTTGTATAATTTGACAAAATCTGAAAAAACAATTTTTGGGCATTTTGGAGATATTTGGAAAAAGTTGCACCGGCCGGACCTGGGGCTGGTTGTCCAAATGCCGACCAACTTTAACCAAGGATTAACTCTTAACAAAACCTGTTGGTTGTCATGGTAGTTAACCCAGGATTAGGCTAATCGTCTTTTGAACAACTGAACCCTGATTTTCTTTCCATTTGGAGATTTGGGATAAGTGAATAGATTTTTCTGGCGGCGTTTTAAAATCAGTATTTTTTTAACATTTTGGCCGGCAGTGTTGGTGTCCAACAATTACAATATTCCATTGAACATGGTATGTGAAAAACTACCGAATACAGCATTTTTGTGACAGTTTCACGAACTTTGAAATTTGGGGGTTTTTTTTACATTAAGGCGGGATGTAAAAAGAAGTACAACGTTAAACAAAACTAACATCAAATGAAGTTAATTAAATATTCGAGAGGGGAATTGAGGGGGGGATTTATCGCGCACGCGCAGTTATACAGTAAAAACCTGCGTATAAGATCCTAGGTTTTTCCAACTTAGCCTAAACAGGTTCTATTATAGAAATGGTATTTAACAGAATTTTAGGCCACTTAGGTTCTTAAAATAGGTTCTTAATTAAAAAGAGCACCAGCGATCAGTGTAGATAACTACTACAGGGCATTGTAATAAGGAAAAGATTTATTGCTGTATATAATATAAATAAAAGATGATAATCATACAATAGTCTTCCTTTTTCAATTACTAGCAATGGTCAGGGCAAAACAATAACACTCTTTCACTCCAAGTACTAGCACTGTGCATGCATTTCATATGCTACAGTGTCTATAATGTGAGATGAAAATGAGTTTGAGTGAAACTCATGAAAGTCTGAAATGTACAGGCGTCAAGTGCTTGGGGCTTGATGCAATAATCATCTGCTCCAAAAATGATACACTGCATGTTAATTTTTGTAAAACAACTGCAAGAACCCAGCTATTAAACATTTTAGGCTAAATAGGTTCTTGCGAGAAGGGGGTTTGAAATGAGTATTTTAGCCTAATGTTCAGGTTCCTACATACGCGGGTTTTTACTGTTTCATTCAATGCATAACGCTGTTGCCGAGACGGGTTGGAGCTTCTTTCACCCAGTCAGTCACCGAAAGAGCGTCGATTGTTTGGTATTTTTGTTTGGTAAAGGAACTGAACCTTTTGAACTAAACGGATTTGGGTGGGATGAAACAGAGTGGGGTGGGACTAAACAGAGTGAGGTGGTGTAATTACACCTGGCCGTGTAAATTGGCAGGCTATTTATTAATATTGCGCGTAGCTCCGAACTAATGACGTAGAAGCGGAATATCTAATATCGTGGTCGAAAACTGTGGAATATTCAATATTTGCCTGAAAAATATACTGAATACGGAATATTTCAATTTAAAAAAAATTGAAAGAATAAGGACCATTATATATAAATACTAGTTGGGAATGGAAATATTTACCTCGGGCGGAGAGCAGTGAAGAGAGGAATACTGAATTTAGTTTTAGAGCAAAAGTATTGCTTCTACCCCCGATAGTCTCTCAGCTGAGCAAGAAAGCTTAAGCTGCAAGTAAGTTGCTCTCCAGCGTAAGGGGGCTCGCGCAAAACTTGCTGGTCGGAGATCACAAGTAAGCCGGGGGAGAACTCCCTTGGAAAGTGGGTAGGGGTGCTTGACGGACGGATTTGAAAACGACCCTAAAAGGGTATGCATAAATTAACAAAGAGGCTGATTTCATATACCCTAAAAGGTACGACCACAAGTTTGTCAAGAGAAACAAAGTTCGCTGTATCATTGGATCGTAGTTAAAAAATGATATTATCATATTATACGACCTTTTATAGCTCTCAAAAAAAAAATCTGATTCTCAAAGGTACGCAAGGGTCTCATTTTCGACTACAAGGTCCGTCTAGTACCCCTACCCGCTTCTCAAGGGAATCCCGAAAACTGATGAAATCCGCTCATCACAGTCGTGTAAAATGTGCTGGAAAGGTTTTATATGAAACAAAATTAAAAATAAAACTACAGTACTAGTGAATTTTCGAAGTGAAAGTTATGGTTCTTTTCCACAGGGCTCAGGGCACTTGACCTTGGTTTAGTCTTACATATACGGTTACTCATACATATTTCAAAGCAAGAACGTTGATTCATTTAAAACCAAGGCCCAGTGCCTGAAATACAACATGAACATAAGCACAACCGACATTGATTATCATTTTTACGTTTAACGTTGTTTTAAGATGTTTTATTATTCGCCTTAGCTGGGTTGTTCAAAATCAAAACAAGAAAGGCTGGTTAGTTTTAACCCTGTGTTAAACCAAAATTCAACAGTAATTTTTCCTAAAATGAACGGTTTACTAATCTTATAAAATACTGCTTAAATTTTCAACGGAAAAAATTTTCATTTCCAAAGTTACAGCTCAAATGATTGGAAGCAAGAATGTAGGTTAATTGTTATATACCTGGACCTTCACTCAACAAAATGAGCACTGTGATTGGTTGATTCTTGGTCACGTGCCCCTGATCAAATTTCAATGTATCCCCGCGACCGCGCGCCGAACACATCACCGAAAAAAGTCTCAAAAAATTAAAAGGGAAAGTCTAAATATGTAACAAATGTTTTTTTTAAAAAATGTATAGTCGTCTCGGGAAAACAAAACTAACTGTTTCCCTGTTTCCCTGGGGACCATTAACAAACACTCTAACATACTCTATTCGTCTAAACGCTGCCGGAATGTTTTCAAAAATCTTCCCATGATAGCTT
>JAOBRD020704940.1:0-14498 GCA_027575215.2 Hydrozoanthus sils
TTTAAGAAGTCAGAGAGCTGCTAAAACTTATCAGGTTTTCATATAAAATAAAAAAGGTGTTATCTTTTTTCCGAACGGCTGATTTTTCATGAATTTCACGAAATTACATGGAAAAATGCAAATTTCACGAATTACATGATTTTGAGTCAATTTCGCGAAATCAGGTAATCGCGAAATTCCAGAAGCCCTGAAAAGAGAAGACTATTTATATTTTGGTGCTAATAATTTTTCTTTTACTTCAAAACAAAAAAAAGGCTGGGACTGAGGATGTTGCCATAGCAACAGCATAACAAACATCACAACATGTGTATATGTTAGTGTAAAACACTTGTGCAAAATTTTAGGATCATGCATATGGTATCTCAAGAAATACTTGTTGTTTTGTGATTTGTCCATTTTTCAAGTCTTGACATAATGCCACAACCTATCTATTTTGCATATTTGAAAAACCTTAACCCTTTCAGCCCCAGACAGTTTATCAACATCTCACTTCTCCTTACATAACTCAGACAAAGTAATACAACTGGTAATGAGAAGTTGGGAGTTGATCAAGTCAAATATGCTTTGGTGGATGAAAAGCCAAATTCTCCCAAACTGTTTATATAGAAAGTATGGGACTCAGTTGGAGAATTTACCAACACAACATTTGTCGTGTTTGGGGCTTGAAGGGTTAATATCTCAGGCAACCAAAAGAGCTATTTCAATGAACTAAAAGAAAGATTTCTTCTTCTTCAACATACTTTCTAACACTCCAAGTTCCATGATTCCGATATATATACTCTAAGCTCCCTAATGTTTAACTAATACTGTAACAGTCAAGAAAAGCAGAGTAGTTTGTCAGACAAATGATTTCAGTCATCCTGTATTTTCTTTACCCGTCCCTATGGATCAACTACTTTACGCACTGACCTCCAATGACAATCTGTCCTCTGCCACTAGAACATGTTGTAATACTGACATCCTGGGTCACAGAGAAAATTCAATAACAATATAAATTGCTAACTTTCAAATTTAATTTCACTATCTTGAACCTAAGATTTAGGAGCCTCTTAAGCTAAAATTTCCAATTTACATTCCCTATAAGAATGGTCTATGCCTGTCCTAAAATAGAACAAAGTATCTTCGTGTAGTGACTACATGGCCATAGTGGAAAATAAAGTATCGGTCTATGTGTGTCTTATAATAGAACAAAATATCTTTGTATAGTGGCTACATTGGGGAAAATGAAGTGTTGGGTCTTTGTGTGTCTTTAGAATGAAAAAAGTATCTCTGTACAGTGGCTACTGACATGGTGAAAAATAAAGTATTGGTCTACGTGTCTTATGTGTCTTTAAACTACATTAATATAAGTAATGCCTTATATCACATAGATGTCGTAGCCACTGTGTAGCTGTAGCCACTGGCTACAAAGATAGAATTATGAGTGTGGGGTATTCTGCAGTCAAGCCGCAGTTGAAGCCCTTGCTACATAAGATGCAGAGTTCTACCCTATACTCATCTGCTATAGGCATTCTTAATGTATCAGTCAAACGAAACCCCCATCCTATCCCTCCTGGGACAAGGTGGGACCATGGTAAATAAGTGCTACCCAATATGCTTAAAAACACTACCTCCTGGGGCCGTATATTTTGCCCATACACAGCAAATGGCATCAAATCCCCCAGGGTATCTAGGGACATTCTTCTGTTTCTTAGACTGTGTGTCGATCAAACCTTGAAGATCAAGAGTTGACAAAGTCCCCATGTTTTCCCCTAGGGTACATAGGTAGGATAATAAAATTTGACAAATCTCCCACCCCCTTGGGCAGTCTTTTTGTTCAATACACTTTCCATACCCCCACCTTTCCCCCAGTATGTCCGGGGGATGGGGGAGAGGGAGAGTTAGGGTGGGGGTTTCATTTGACTGATACTTTACATTGTGCCTATTACCTTTAGCAAACATTCCTTTACCATTTTAATTCAGCTGAAGACTTATTTTTGCTCAATAATGTCAACTAAATGCAGACCTGCACTTACACTTATGAACATCCATTATGACTTAGACAGCAACATTTAGAAACTTGTTGACATGTTCAACCAGGGACAACCATGATATTTGTTACACACAGACCTGTCATGAGCTGATTGAGACTTCCACACATTGGTAGTTGTGAGAGTAGCTGTAGTGGTTTGTAAATTTATGTGCAACACAACACAAAATGCATGGCAGATAATGAACAAGATTACCATTCTCTACATGAACCGTAATGACTCAGGTTTTAGATTATCTTCCAACAAAAAGCTTTTTCTAAGTGTCGGTAATGTGGGCCCTCCCCTCTCAGCAATGCTGCGGGCATCCCTGACAGTATTATTATCAATCTGTTTGACATTTGTACTTTTAAAGTTGATTTGATCCCCCTTCATTTTGAATATTTTCTACCAATAAACAACTACTTAACCTACGAGGTTCTTTTCTTTTTTAACCTCTTATTGTTTCTCATGTAAAATTGTAAAATATTTAAATAGGAAATAAAGAACTTTTGATCATAAACAATAATAATACAAAGTTTTCTGTCACTGGTACCTTTAATCGCTGAAGGACTTCGTTAACTTCGGGGTCCTTCAAATTCAAGACTTCCTTTTCAAAAAAATTGAAGCGACGCCACTGAAAAATAAAACAGAGAACCCCATCAGCACGAACTCGGCTGAAATACACTTGCAAGACCAGTCTGAAGAAAATCTCACCTGAAGAAGCGCCATCTTGAATTTCACTTCTGGGAAGACTGGTAACGAAAATAAAGGAGTTTTGTGGGGTCCATTATTTTTAGGTCTTTTTTCGAATAAAGGCCGGAAAAGATAGTGTGCATTTACCATATTTGGAAAGTTGATTGACAGGTTGCGTAATGTGTGGCGCATGAGTCACGCAAAGCATGCACGCAGGCGCACGCTCGACAATTTGCCTCGCTATCTTCGGGCGGCAAAGAAGCTACGCGGCCATATTCTTTTGTTCTTTTTTTCCTTGTGACGAAGGACAGGTTTAAGGTACGAGCTACTGAAAGGTACAGTTTTGGCTGTTTCTGTCATTGTTCAACTTGGGAATGTCCACAAGTATCGACCAGGTAAGAAACTCGGAGAAAGTTTCTTCTATCATATAATTTTGTTCCAAGACTAAGAAGTGAGCTAATTCGGTTCTAATTCACATATTTTCTGTGCGTGTTATGTTTCCTCATGTTGGCTTACTTAAGAGGCCCAAGGATCACAGCAATCCGGGCAAAGGTAAGTTATTTTCGTTTTTCTTTGATTTGACTCTGGGTAGTTTCGTGTAAACAAGCGTCAACTATGTTAATCGTTGAAAAAGCCGAAAACTGATTGCCGCGACGTAAAATTTTTGCAGGGATTGTCGGAAAGAACGGCGAGTGTGTCACTGAACAGGAAGAGTTGGAACGCTACCTTCAGAACGCAAATTCCAAACAGGTTATTATAACTTCTATTACGCTATCTTTGCCAAGTCCTTTAGTACTAATATGCGTTAATTAGTTGGAAATGTTCTGGTTTTTCTGTTGTCTACTGTTTTCTAATTGTTACCATGTTCTTTTGCACATGCCTAAATCTTGGTCAATGACGTCTCCGCATCTAAATGTTTGATGTTCAACAAACAAGGCAAACGAAAAACAGATGAACTTAAATCAGGGCGATCCAAATTTACACAATTCTTTGACGGAGACTTATTTGCCTCAGTCTTTCTATACTACTACGAGCACTGCTACTAGTACAGGACTGCCACCCATGCATTTTCCGTACGGATTTAATAATCCGTCACTTGGCGAGCCCGGCACATGGTCTACTAACGTCCCTTCAATGCCCTCATTGAATCCGAACACTTTATTTCCGTCGAGTGGCTTCGGAACTGTTGGAAACGGCGAGCAATTGCTACCAGATCAAATATTCAATCACACTAGCGGAGTTTCTGTGTCTTCAAATGCTTATCTTGGCGGTTTGAGTCAGAACACTTCTGGTCTAAGCAGCAACGCGTTTTTGAATCAACCGGCATTGTATTTTCCGGGATCTTCTACCGAGATTTCATGGGGTGAGCAAACTCACACAACATCTGGCAATCCTTTGTTGACTGAATTCTATCAGCCACCACCACCCCCCGATTCGGAGACAGGCTCATTCACAGTTATGGGAGTCAATATAGATTCTCTTAATGGAAAAGAATATGGAAATGGAAATGTGGAAAATGCTTTGTCAAATTTGAGTATTGGTGTGGACAATAAAGAAAGTGATGTTGACAAAAACAACTCTGCTCAAGCTGTGGCTTCGCAGCCAGGCTCGGCTGCTGTGGTTTCAAGTTCTAATGTGGACTCAAAACCCAAACCTGTGTCATGGGCAGCAATTGCTAGCCAACCAGCTAAACCCAAACCTCTGCCGCCTAAACCCAAATTACCATCACCGCCAACAGCTGGCAACAACCCAGGAAAATCAGACTCTGGTTCTTGGGTTAATGCTGCAAAATCTGCAGCTAGCAAGCCGCAACCAGGGCGAAATGCTCAGCGCCCTCGTCCTGCAACTGGTAATGGAGGATCAGTAAATAATGCTGGTTCTGGAGAAACTGTACCAGTTCTTGAGCGATTGAAAGCTAAGTATAACTATAATCCAAGGGAGTTTAATTTAAACCAAAGGAGTGCACGGTATTTCATCATCAAAAGTTACAGTGAGGATGACATCCACCGCTCCATCAAATACAGTGTGTGGACAAGCACTGAGCATGGTAACCGTCGGTTGAATGAAGCATTTAGAGAGCAGGCAAGGAGTGACAAAGGCCCAATCTACTTGTTAGTCAGTGTCAATGGCAGCGGTCATTTCTGTGGTGTTGCACAAATGTTGTCCGAAGTGGATCTGGACATTGAAACAGGCATTTGGTCACAGGACAAATGGAAAGGAAAGTTTGATGTAAAATGGTACTATGTCAAGGATGTACCAAACAATGCATTGCGGCATATTCGGCTGGAGAATAATGATAACAAACCTGTCACCAACTCCAGAGACACCCAGGAGGTTCCCCCAGAGAAAGCAAAACAGGTTCTGAAGATTATTCACTCTTACAAGCACCAAACTTCCATATTTGATGATTTTGGACATTATGAAAAGCGACAAGAGGAAGAGTTCAAGAAGGTATGTTGAGAATTTGATAAAGAAATAGTTCGTAGTTAATTGTGTCTTTCATGTTTTTGATGCTTGCAGGAAGTTGGGAAAGCATGAGAGAAGAGTGGAGCTGAGTATTTTTCTGCATCTTGAGTGCTCTCCCAACTTCCCAAGTGCATTTGTAACATGATAGATGCCCAGTAACTGTGAACTATTTATTTTAGAACATTGAAGTGTAAAGAAATAGTCAAGTTCACTTTCCAGATGTACAGCAAGCTGATAAATGCACACTCATATCATACAAAAAGTGAGGAAAAAAACGATATTTGTTATGTATTTTATACTACCACAGGTAGCCCAGTAAAAAATCAAACAAGCATAGAAGTACTGTGTGAAATTAGAGTAAACCTAAAGTCAAATAAAAGGTTAGTTTTTGCCAAACACTGCAGGACACTTTTCATGTTAATGCATTAGATATAAATAAATAATGCTAGTTCATTCTCAGTTACAGCCTGACAACCAATCTTGCATACTTTAAAGATATTTTAAACCTGAGAAGGTTTTTTTAACAGTATTTTTTTTTTGCCTGAAAATATTTTGTTGATTAAATTATTTGTGTACTTCAAGTAATGTACCTTTGATTCAGTGTACTGTTCAACTTTCAGGTTTTTTCAATATATATTAGGAAATGATTGAACTATGAGAATTGAAGTCTTTTAAAACTTAGAGTAAAGATTCAAGGTCTTTTCTTGTGTAGCAAAGGCTATTTGAAGAGAGCAGTCAGTACATTGATTTGCATATAAAAACTTTTAAGGCAAGTGTGGGCTATAGTAACACATTGATAGGTCCAGTGTTCTCCAGTTATGATAGAAATAAAACAAACATGAAACAGTGTTAAATCGTAGTCGAAAATAGGTTTTCTAAATCCATATAATCATTTTTGCCAGCAGGTTTTTTGTTTAACAAATCATTTATACCTGCACACCAAGGGTAAAAAATGGAGTTTATCACAGCAGCAGCAATTAATGGCAGTTCATTCTTGCAAAATAATATGTTAGAAAAACTGGTCTTCTAAGAATAATAAGGGTTGATGACTGCTCATGGAAAGGGGTCTTTCCTCCCTACTCGGAAAACCCAAAGTCTCATTGATAAGAGCTGAGCTTCAGCATTTCAGTTCACTTAGCACGAGGAAAAAGGAAATTGAGTATCTTTAGTATGAAATAACAAAATTGTAGCATAGTACTTTGAGAAGGTAAAGGTAATCTACCGGTGTGGGTTAAATGTTGATTCTGAAGTTGATCTAGCTACAAGTTCAACACTTGTAGTATACTCATTAAAATGTTCTGCTAGATCTAAACTTTAAACATGATGATACAATATGAGGAAGAAATGAATGAATAAGGGTGCTGGTTATTTGCCAGTGCTGGCTATCTGTTGATTTTGTTTTCGTAGTCATTAGAATGTGAGAATGCAGGTTATCTGCAGTACAGGTTATAGCCCAGAAAATATGGTACATGCTGACAATAGCTTTTTTTAAGAAATAATTTAACACTTTGTTTCATCTACAGTATTAATCTTTAGCCAAACTTTAAGAACCAGTAAGTAAAATAATATAACAAGTTTAGTAGCTGATAGATGGTTATCAAGACAACAAATTCCGCTTGACTAGATTTGATAATGGTTTGAAGACAAACCGAAATATGAACTCTTTCACTTAACAAGTCATTGCTGTTTGGTTTTAACAGGGTAACAAGCGCACTTATGGTGTAAAAGAACCTTAAGCAAAATCGTCAAGCCTCTGGAGGCATTGCAAGCAGTTCATTGTGAAGAGACAGTGTTTTGTCTGCTTGTGTGATGATGATTTCCTTTTTATTATATCACTGGCTGAGAAAAAAGACAACAGTTAACTTTGTAGAAGATGAATAAGGATTACAATTCCTGCCAAAAATGTTTTTGACTGCTTTTGGTACAGCAATTTTACATTCACTGTACTTATAAAACTTTGGGTGACTACAGTGACTAAACACCTGTTTTCTGATTAGAAAACAAAAGCACTATTTCGAACAATTTTTTCATCTTTTTTTTTTCAGTGGGACTTAATTGACAATTAATGTGGCAGAATAAATAAAATCCCAACCATCGAGTCAGTTGTTGTGTGATTATTTGTCTTAATGTACCTCATTCATGTATGGCTGCCAGACCTGGTTAAGACTGGGAACAAATGAAAGTGGGGCTGTAAATGTCTTATTAGTAAACATCCTCTGCTTGATTTCTTATGTAAGTCTCAGAAGCAAGAAAATATCTGGGAAATTTTAATAAATTGCTATAAAATCAAAATTCCAGTTCAAAAGTTTTTGTTGTTTGCAAGAAAATGTTAGGGGTTGAGGGGAGGGGGGGGGGCTTCCCTATCAAACTAATCATTTGGAGGGCCTGTGCCTCCTCTGTCCCATTACTCTGTGTTAGGAATTGCTAGATAAGGAACTTTTCACGTTGCATTTTGGTGGGTAGTGAGGTAGTTGAATGAGGAGAATATCGAGTATAATCATCAAACCGTCCCTGCTCACCAGAAACAAGTATAGGTTTGGTTTGAGGACGGTTTAGGGATCTTCTACCAAATGTTAACTTTGAAACTTTAAAATTGTTTTAAAAACTTCACTATGAGACCCAAAAAATCAAGTTTCTCGTTAAAAAAACTACCAATTACAAAACCTATTGTCCACTCCAAACAAATCTGAAAGTTTTCAAATTGCGTCCTTTTTTTAGTTTTTGATCATATCGAAGATTTTTCAAGATTTCAACGTCATCAAAAACTTTAAAAGTCGCCATAAATTGTGTTTTAAGCGAAAAGTTTCCTTAACAAGTGAGGTCTTAATGACATCACTTCATGTGCTTGTTCCCAGTCCTAACTGGAAAATCTAATACTTTTGTTTGGGTTTTTCTGCCAAGGAACGCAATTTAAATGTAAATTCCTTCCGCTTTCGTCGAAAACTAAGTGTTTGCAAAAGTTTGTATTGTTAAGAGCCTAAGGTGTTAATGTGTATCAAAAAAAAATTAATTTGAAGTGTTTTGATTTGCGCAGGTGTTAGAAGCAATAATTAATTCGCGCAATACCTTAACAGACCTGAGCAGGATTTTTGCGAGAAGGTTGCGATTGAAAGAGGAAACAGGCCAAACAAGCGCTTGACTCTCGGAGGGACTAGTGGCATGCAACCCTAGGCCCAGTTCAAAAGCCGATTAGTACTAACCCGGGAATAAACTCGTAATTGGCGTTTTGTTTCCATACTTACAACAACTGGTTTGCGCTGTAATTTTGGAATTGACAAGTTTTTTTTCCGTGGAAGATCTAAACAGTATTTTATAAGAACTATAAACATCTTAGAGAAGTAATTTCTGCTGGAATTTCTGCTTGATTCTGGGTTCAAGTTAACCTACCTTTGAACAACCCAGCCCTGGGAGATTTTAAAGTGAGGTTGTCTGAGACTGGAATGTATAACAGACAGGTTAAACCAACCTTAATAACCTGGGCCTTATCCAGAGTTAAATTTGCTAACCCTCGGTTGGTTAAGTGGCTGTTTAAACTGTGTTGCCCAAACGTTAATCCTGGGTTAGCGAATTTAATCCTGGGTTAGCGCTAGTCGGGGTGTTTACAACCGGGCCCTGGGTATTATTCAACTGCACTTTCGATCTTGGAAAATAAGTTTGGAAAACAGTGGGTAATGTTGCCTTTTCAAGTGGTTGATCACCTTCGCCGCCTGAGAGAGAGGGGGTGGGGGAGATTGCCAGTGCATAAATCGCAACCCCCTTCCCTACGGATTGCTTTGTATGTTTCTATCACTAACCTGTTAATCCGTTTATGTTAACAAGGGTAGCTAGCACGACCAATGAGCAGGTAGTATAAAATTAACAGGTGACTGATGGCTCTTTTGTGCTAATGTCCAATCAGAATCGCCCCAGCAACATAGCGCCTGGTACCAAAATATTCTCGGCAATGATAACGTTATACACGACTGGAACAGAAAGTATTGCCCTCTTCATGGCTTTTATAAAGCATCGATTCTCCTTTTAAAGGTTTCGGAAGCATTGAAACCTGGGTTTGCTAGTGCGCGGTTCAAGTTGAGTTATAACGGCCGTACCTGTGTCTTCATCGCATATTATGACCCAAGTTGGATACTAACAAACTTCTTAGCTAATAAGCCGACAGTTAAAAGACGCTTCACCGTATAAATTCAGATTAGGTAGAAGAAATTTAAGCTGTGTGCCGAGCCTGACATTAAGGACTTTATCCCCAAAAGCTATAAAGGTCGGCCTTGGGTCGGCTCATTTTGCTTCGTTGCCATTTTCTGAAACTTGCCGCTTGCCCAAGTTCCTGCTTCCCGATAAGGGTTCTAACTCTTATGGCAAAAGCTTTCATGACAGTGTTTCTGTTCTTGGCAGTTCTTGCTCTCCTTTCCATGTACTACAGTAAGTGTTATGTTTTGTTAGAACTTGATATTGCAATTAAAAAAAGTAGGGCGGTCTTTTCTACGAGCTGTTTCATCGCAAATAACTCCATCGCAGCCGTTTCAGTTTTAACGCCGTCACGCAACGCTTTTAGGCGAGGAGAGTGTTGCGTGACGATATAAAAACAAACGTCTGCAGAGGAGACTAGACCGCAATGTGCTGGATTGTGGGATTTTGTGACACTAAGAGAGTAACATACTTCCCAGCGGGGACTACCACCTCATCGTGGTGAGGCGGTTTGTGTGTCCCTGTGACCTCGCTATGTCGGCAATAGCTGTTGCTAAATGACAGGTAAGTGATAAAACGAAGTTTGAAATCAGACGAGAAGAAATGGACACAGAACATTGCATCTGAAGCTGAGGAAGCGGCGGGTAGCTAACGAATGAAAACAGTATATGATTCGAAAAAGAAGCTTTGCAACGAGAGGCCAAGGAATAGTGCCGTATACGTAGTACTGGATAAGGAAGGGCACCTAAAAAAAGAGGTAGCGTAGAAACAATGGACAGAACTCTTTAAAGAAGTTTTGAATAGGGAACATCCACCTAACCCTATAAAAGGAAACGGGATTTGACTTAGGAGAATTTAGAGAGGAATTAACGGTCATTGAACCAACTCTTGGAGAGGTTAAAGACGCAATCACAAAGCTAAATGACGGAAATGCTCCAGGTGTCGATAACACCACGGCTGAGCTTCTGAAGGCTGATGTAGAGATTTTGTGAATACTGAGAGAACACATGGGTTGCTGAGAAAAGTGTGGAGTCACGAAACCATCCCAGAGGATTGAAAAAGAGGCCTAGGAGTGATTACAAAACTACCAAAGAAAGGAAACCTAAAATATTGTAAGAACTCGAGGGGAATAACATTGCTGTCCGTTGTGGGGAAGATTCTAGAAAGAATTATTATCGACAGGATACAGAATGGGGTCGAAAAAAGGTCGAGGAAAGAACAAGCAGGCTACAGAAGAGGGACAACTGAGCAAGTCTTCATACTGAAGAACATCATAGAGCAGGTGAACGAGTAGCAAGCAACTTTGCACGTCAATTTCATTGACTTTGAGAAAGTATTTGATTCTGTTCATACTTGTGGGTAATCATGCAAAAGTATGGAATTCCAGAGAAGAATTTACGAATAGTGAAACTATCACTATGAAGATTTCCAGTGCGCTATCTAGGATCAAGGTGAAACTGGCGAATGGTTTGGCATCAACACCGGAGTCAAACAAGAATGTAACATGTCAGGTTTCTTGTTCTTGTTAGTCATGGACTGGGTAATACGGAGAACGGTCGGTGTAGGCAACAACGGTATTAAATAGAAGCTCAGAACCAAGCTTGATGACTTAGATTTTGCTGACAACATAGTCTTACTCTCCTCAACTAGACAACATATTCAGGACAAAACAGCAAGTTTGGATGATGAGGGTAGGCATATAGGGCTCAGGATAAACTGGAGTAAGACCAAGATATTGAGAATTAATGCACGGCAACAAGAGAAGATTACAATTCATGGACAAGAGATCGAGGATGTGAATGAGTTTACATACCTAGGAGCAAAAGTTTGGAAAAAAGGCGGTGGGAGGCAAGACCTCAGAAACAGGCTATCTAAAGCAAGAGGTGCGTACACAAAGCAAAAAAGGATATGGACCTCGAAGGAAATCACAATAAGGACAAAGTTAAAGCTGTATAAAGCAATGGTAGTATCGGTTTTGTTGTACGGTTCTGAGACCTGGAAGATGAACAAGGAATATGATAAGGCAATAGATGTTTTCCACCATAGATGTTTGAGATAAATTTCGAAGATTAATTGGCAAGACAACATCAGCAACGAAGAGGTACTTTGAAGAGCAAAAATGGAGCCATTGAACAAAGAGGTTAAAAAAACGGAGATTGAAGATGATTGGTTACGTGTTAAGGCAGGATCGGGAGAGTGATTGTTACATAGCAATGACCCGGGCACCAGAAGGATGGAGGAAGCGAGAAAGGCTGAAAACAACGTGGAGAAGGACAGTGGAGTAAGAGAGAGGCTGGATGGGGTGGAGATCATGCGATGAAATGCACCAGAAGAACGAAGAAAGCGAGGAAGGCTAAAGACAACGTGGAGAAGGACAGTGGAGCAAGTGAGAGGCGGGATGGGGTGGAGATCATGCGATGAGGTGCGGATCAAAGCAGCTGACCGGAAAAAGTGGAAAAACTTTGCGATGGCCCTATGTGCCACTTAGGTATAAAGATGACTTGATGGTGATCGATGAAAACGGATACGCGTTTTTCGAAAAACTTTGGACCAGTTGTAAAAACCATATCAAATTGTAATCTATTCGTTGGTTTCTGAAGGCATATCTAGCATAAAATTATCGATATCTACAGCCCCCAAATGGTCCTTTGCGAGCATCCTCTCATTCATGCGAGACCGAGCGTTTTTTTTGTTTTAAAATAAGTCAAGCATTCGAGCACATCACAAAATACAATGCGAGTACGCATCAAATATTTGCGCGAGCATTTGAGCGTTACCTTAAAATTGCGAGCACATCCGAATTTTAGGGGACCGTTCGGGGGCCCTTTATTTCGACAAGGCTTTATTTGTAAGGCTCACTTTCAAAAACGGCTGCCAAACCTGGTTAGGCCTGGGAACAAGTGCACATTAGCGAGTTCATAAAGGCCTTATTAGTGTACAAAGTCCGCAGTACTCTGCTTGACCTTTTATGATAGTCACTCGCCGCACCTAGAGATGCTTGATACGGAACTCAAACTGATGAGGTGAATCGAATGCCTTTAAAAAATAGATTAAGAACAGAAATGACTTTTTAATGAGGCCATTATGACCTCACTTTTATGCACTTGTACCCAGTCCTAACCATGTTCGGTAGCCATTCTTGAGAGTGGTCCATCGGTTTGACAACCAAAAACTCCAAGAAAACTTTAACTAGTTTGTGAAGAAGTGGCTTTGAGCTCAACATGATGTTCTCTGATTTTGCATCTCCTCACTTCATGTTAAATTTGAAATTTTGTGTCCAATAATTGAAATCTTCCGTTTTCTCTTTATTTTAGATAACCGATTCATGTTGGTGATCACCCCGAAAGAAATTAGCAAGTCTTCGCTGCAGGGAGAGCAAACTTCGGTTTTACGCAACTCACGCTGTCTAAAGAAAAAGTTTCAAGACATTGTGCTCGTTGTGGTGTACAATTATCCATATTATGACAGTATTCCCCTTTTGACGAGGTTTTATCGTCCACTATTCCGAAAAACCTTTTTTTGTGGCCCCCCAGGTAACGTTTCACATCACGTGGTTACTGTTGATGTACACAGAGGCATTTTGGGATACGAGTGTCTTGGAAGGATAGTCCGAGAACATCCTGGACATGAGGGCTATTTTTATATTAACGATGATGTCATCTTAAATTACTGGAATCTGGGAGAGTTCAATGAAAAAAAGATTTGGGAATCTCCTTCCTCTTTTTCGGCCGCCATTATGACCGAGCAAAATCCAGGGGACTGGTACTGGTGGGTTTCGCCCTATGGATTGACAAAATGCAGACAAGCTTGCGAGGAAATAGCAGCCCTGACGCATAACAACACAATAATTCATGCACCTTTGCATTGGACATTGGGCTTTCTTTATGTTAACAGTGACCGCAGGCTCAAGTGCTTCAGCGGTCGCTCCGATATCTTTTACATACCTCGCAAGTATGCACAGACCTTTTCTCGACTTTCCTCGATTTTTTACAAAAATAAAGTCTTTTTAGAAATTGCTGTACCAACCATATTGCGGCTCCTTGATCTCGAGAGTAACATTGCTCAGCTATCGGGGTATTACATTCCCGGGGATGTACGGAAGGGAGATCTTCGAGTGACGGACAGCCGGTTTTTCTGGTCGGTTTATTTTTGGAAGCACAAAGAATGGTTTATCCATCCGTTTAAACTGCACCATGGTCAGCTCGATAATAAACTCAACCGGGCGATGATGAAACATTACTTGATGAAGAAGGGGAATTCCCTTGAACCCTGCCGTTAAAAGCCTCTGGTCATGTAACTTCATATTGTTTCAATTTTTGATACTTTTTAGCTTCCAAAAAGTTTGATATTTTTTTAACAAAATAACACGGTTCCCAACTGAGATTAATAGTAGTTTCACTCATGTTTTACAACAGTAATGTATGAACTAAATGCCCTTACAAATTCGTTATCTATGTAACGGGATTTTATTTGGGGTTAACTCTGGTAGTTCTTGCTAAGACCTGGCTGATAGTCAGTTCTGTCGGGAGAGTAGCTGGTTTAATTTCCCAAACTACAATACCAAACATCCGTTAACAGCAATGGTGAGAGAAGGGAACGCACGAACACAATTCTAGCAAAACCTAGTTACAAAAGCCAGCGAAGGCTAAGATGCATCTTAACTTATTACATTGCAAACAAAGATCACGTTTTAAGAATGTTCAATATAGATGATGATTAGCTATTGACAAGTATTAAACCACGTGCGGTTGCAAGAGACCGCTTTTGCAACTTCACATCTATATATATCTGTAGTGTTCTTTCTACTGTGTGCTATCGTAAGTGAGGTACAAATACGAGCAGATTTCGCAAACTTGGGAATCCCGGCTTTCTTTGAATTTAGTCACTTGAATTATGTTTTTGATTGAGCAGCCGTTTTACGTCTCGGTTAGGAAAGAGTTATCCGCACGTCAAGGATTAAACTGAAATCAACATAGAGTTCAGTACAAATACTGTTTAGAACTAGTAGATTTTGACTTTTTAAAGAGAGATTATTTTATAAAGTTCTGGATGCCTATAAGTTATTCGGTGATTACTGATTGCAGCAGCAACACGGGCGGCGAAAGCAAAAAAGTGTTTGGGGGGGGGGGGGGGACACAAAAAATTTGA
>JAOBRD020705045.1:0-14498 GCA_027575215.2 Hydrozoanthus sils
CCCTCTGTCAGTGCTCTTTACCCCTCCCTCTGTCAGTGCTCTTTACCCCTCCCTCTGTCAGTGCTCTTTACCCCTCCCTCTGTCAATGTTCCTTGCCCCTCCCTCTGTCAGTGCACTTTATCCCTCCCTCTGTCAGTGCTCTTTACCCCTCCATCTGTCAGTGCTCCCTATCCCTCCCTCTGTCAGTGCTCTTTACCCCTCCCTCTGTCAGTGCTCCTTGCCCCTCCATCTGTCAGTGCTCCTTGCCCCTCCCTCTGTCAGTGCACCTTATCCCTCCCTCTGTCAGTGCTCTTTACACCTCCCTCTGTCAGTGCTCTTTACCCCTCCCTCTGTCAGTGCTCTTTACCCCTCCCTCTGTCAGTGCTCTTTACCCCTCCCTCTGTCAGTGCTCCTTACCCCTCCCTCTGTCAGTGCTCCTTGCCCCTCCCTCGGTCAGTGCTCTTTACCCCTCCCTCTGTCAGTGTTCTTTACCCCTTCCTCT
The DNA here is from genome assembly GCA_027575215.2 of Hydrozoanthus sils. Taxonomy (NCBI): domain Eukaryota; kingdom Metazoa; phylum Cnidaria; class Anthozoa; order Zoantharia; family Hydrozoanthidae; genus Hydrozoanthus; species Hydrozoanthus sils. The sequence continues at coordinate 482 of JAOBRD020705045.1, forward strand.
GTCAGTGCTCTTTACCCCTCCCTCTGTCAGTGCTCCTTGCCCCTCCCTCTGTCAGCGCTCCTTATCCCTCCCTCTGTCAGTGCTCCTTATTCCTCTCTCTGTCAGTGTTCCTTACCCCTCCCTCTGCCGGTGCTCCCTACCCCTCCCTCTGTCAGTGCCCCTCACCTCTCCCTCTGTTATTGCTCCTTATCCCTCTTTCTGTGAGTTCTCCTTGTCCCTCCCTCTATCAGTGCTCCTCACCCCTCCCTGTGTTGGTGCTCTTCACCCCTCCCTCTGTCATGTCAATGCTTCTCACCTTTCCTTCTGTCAGTGTTCTTCATCCCTCCCTTCGTCAATCTCTTTCCCCTCCCTCTGTCAATTCTCATCACCCAGTCTCTGTCAGTGCTTTTTATCCCTCCCTCTGCCAGTGTTCTTTGCCCCTCCATCTGTCAGTGCTCCTTACAGCTTTCTGTGTCAGTGCTCTTTATCCCTCCTCCGTTCAGATCCTCACCCCTCTCACAGTTAGTGCTTTTTATCCCTCTCTCTGTCTGTGCTCCTCAACCCTCCCTCTCAGTCAGTGCTCGTTCAGTCCTGGCTCTGTCAGTGCCCTTTACCCCTTCCTCTGTCAGTGGTCCTTATCCGTCTCTCTGTCAGTTCTTTGCTTACCGATTTTGAAGAGTATCGCCACGCGGTTCACGGGAAAGTCAAATGAAACAATAAAGTCCAGCGAGCGTCAAAAACTATCGGGACAATTCATTTCTGCACACAGCGCAGGTTATCAATTGTAGTTGAAGCCACATTGGGAAGTTTAAGATACGAGTCTAGTTTGTTTTTTTTTGTCAGAGTTACGCTTTGCGAATCTAATAAGATTAAAGTGTTATGAAAGGTAAATGAAAACTGACAAAATTTAGGTCGATCTTGGATGTAAATCTTAACAACGTAAAACTGAGCTTTTTCACGCTGTAATTTTCAAGACGTCGGCTTGCTGGTGACAATCATGGTGTATTCAAAGTGCAGCTACTACAAGTATTTACTGTTGTTGTCTGCTATCGTCGTCGGCGTTGTCTTTGTATCTTAAGCTCCCTGTTTTGAGATGGAAAGGTGCGCCACACCTTCCTCCCCCTGTCGGTACGTTTTACGTATACTACTCTTGACCGGGGCCTGCAGCTCTCTAAACATAAGAAGCGAAGTCAAGAAAATTCTTCAGGGAGCAAAAATTGAGCTCGTACGTTTCCCACTCGAGCCCAACAGTAGAAAAAAGAAGCAAGAGACAAAGTGGGCAAAATTTCCCTATCCAACTATATTTTAAAATATTATCAAAATTAATTAATTAAAATTATGCATACGAAGCCACTGATCTTCAGACCACAATAATGGAAGTATTTACGACCAACCAAAAATTCTCGACATCACTGTTAGGGTTAGGGCTAGAATTATGGCTTTTGCTTCCCATAATGAAAATGTATAGTTTGACGACCATAACCTGCATGAAATTGAAGTTTAGCTTTAAGTTTTTCTAAGTGTTTCTCACATTTTGTTACTCCAAAATATTTATAAGTTTTACTGACCACCACTGTTATCCAGTTTTTAGTTGCCAAAGTGGTAAATAAACAATTTCATTCTTTCATGAATTCAAAGTTTATGCATAGTTAAGTACGGGTAAGCACGGAAATTTTGGTTCAATTTCAAACACATGCTCATATTTAAGAACTTTGAATTGCGATTTAACATTTCAGGTGATATGCAGCATGAATCAACCGGGGTCCATAGTTGTAAATTTATAGGAGCTGGCTTTCCGAGTACTGCATTGCATACCGCTTAGGGAAAAGGTCAAAACAATGGTACTTCCTAAGAACCCAATTTAAGGGGGTGGGGTATTATGTGCCGCCACCCACCACCTTTTTTCAAAACAGCTGAATTTCAGGAGCAACTATCATATTCAATAAAACAGATATTGATAAAGTGCTTGCACCAACGCCTTTCTTGTGGAGAGAGGAGTCAATAATACAATAAAAACCAATACCCCTAAATCAGGTTTTGAGCTCTGAAAAAGTGGAGGGGGGTGGGGTAGGGGGTATTTGCCGCCACCCACCACCTCCTGTGACAAAATTGGGTTCTTTAAAAATACCATTGTTTTGATTTCTTCCCTTATATTTTGAGATGTATCACTGTGTTCATTTATTATGGGTTTCTTCTTTAGTATTTTCTTATGTCTATGAACAAAACATCTCAAAAAAAATTTGCTTTTATCAGTATAATACGTAAAAGAAACAAAGTAAGATAAGAACTTAGTGATAGCAACGATAAAGGGCATAGAAATAATTTTGAAAATCGTTAAATAAGTTATTATTACCTAGTTATGATTATTATATACATATCTTTAAACGAAACAACATTTAATTTACAACAAAGTTTATCACATTAGCAAAAAACTGGAAAAGAAAATTCAAAAGGACTTTTTTGGTTGGGTGTGGTACAATCTATAAAGTAATTAAGTGACTTAATTGTTAATTCGCACTAGCTTATACAAAATAAATTAATTCCTTTCAGCCCTAAACACTGCAAATGATGTACATGATCCTAAATTTTCCCAAATAGAACCTACACAATTCATGTTACCAGATTAGCAGTAAGTGAGTGTGTTTGATCAATTTCCATTTTCTCATTACATATGAACTATGCATTTTGTATGAGTTATGTAAAAAATTAGATCATTGTTGATAAACTGGAAACTTGAGCTAATTAAAATTCTTGATTGCACTTGTCTTGAAGGATGTTGGAATAACTAAAGTACAGCAGTCTCTGGTTTCAACTTAGCAAACCAATAACAGCACTTCAACTTTTAACCATAAAAATAAAGCTAAAAAATATATTCACTTTGTATACAAATTAAAAACAAGTGAAAAACAGAAAAATAGATTAACATCTAAAGAAAATTTTTTGAACAAGAACAGTTTTATGGTTGCAAAATTCAGACCATTAAAACTTGCCAAAGGAACGAGTGAAGTATAAAAATAACCACTGAAAATTACCAAGGAATGTTGAAAAAGTTATGGTGGTCAGTTCTGATAAACATGGCAAACTTTTTTTAATCCTTTCACCCCTAAGAAGGCCCAAGCTAAAAAGCTAAATCTTTTCTAAATGGCTCATAGGGCCGGTGCTTATCTCCGGTTTCTGTAGTGTTAAGCGGATGAGAGTCTCTGACTCCCCCTGTACAGGGCACTAATCCATCGCAGGTTAGCCCCCAGCAGAACTGGTACTAATTTATACAGCTGAGTCAACTGGAACAAAGTTGGTAAAGTGTCTAGTTCAAGGACACAACACAGTGATCTGACAAGGGCTCGAACTCGCGACCCTAGGATTACGAGTTGATCATGTTAACTGCTCGAACACTGTGCCGCAAACTGAAAACGGCCCATGAGACTGTAAATTTCAATAGCTTATATCAGTGATAATTTTATAAGTAAACTATGGGGAATTTGTTATTTATATAATTTTTGGCAGATGATCAACTTTCATTTCTGTAAGGAGAACAGTGCTTGACACTTACACTAGTCCACTAGCCCGGAACTATTAAAACTTAATGGTGAGCAAAAGAAATGTAACATGCAAATGTCAAGTGATGAATTTATATAGCTGGCTAATAAAAATGTGCTCCTACTTGACCCCGACTAGTTAGATTGTAAAATGGACTAAAAAAATAGCACTGCAAGTTTAAAAAATCCAAACTTGACTAGTGGTATGTCCTTGTGGGTTAGTATCCAAAAATATTGGTGTTAAGCACTGGAGAATTTTTGGAGAATGTAGCGGTGAAAGGGTTATTAAAACAGTGCAAAAGAAGCAATCCTTCTTTTAAATCAGTAACCAAAGCATGTGTTAGAACTAAAACATAATGTCCATTGAGTATTGCTCCACTGTGCACAAACAAAACCTTCAAGTTGGAGTAGGTGCTCATTTTTCATTCTTTTGCTGTATTTCTTAGCATTTGACCCTGATTTGAGGGTTTTGTTCGTGTATGCTGGAGTGTAATTAAGAAAAGGCCTACTACTGAGATTAGAAAAAAAATATACATAAATAAAAGGCTATTTAACATGTTTTTTCTTGTTAAACCATTCATGGACCACAAGCTGCAATTTGTCTGTTCCCCCGCCAACAAGGGACTGCATGAGGTATAGCACTACTACAACTGCAAAATACCACCACACTGCAGTAGACATGAAAATAGCACAGCTTGTCACTGAGATAAAAAACAGCCACCACACAATTACAGCTTTCATTATTCTTCTGTTTGCTATCTCAGCCTGGCTCGCTCTTGAAGTCTGTGATGGTGATCCAAAGCTGCAAGTTTTTGTATAGAAGTTTTTAAGTTGTGCTTCTTTCTCTGCCCATTTTTTTGTACACCAGTTCTCCAGGTCTTTGGTACCCGGAGGAAGACTGTCAATAGGATATCTCTCTAAATGAAAATGAATTTCCTGAGGAAAGTTTCCCCGTAGCAAGTCCAGTTCTCCATAACACACATTTTTTGGGTATCCAACAGTAACATTATGCACAGCTTTCATACCCTTGTATCTCATCTTTTCTACAAGAAATGTGAAACCTTTAACCCTCGGATGAAGACAGTACTCATATTGTGGCAAACTATTCTTCCTGGCAAAGGAATTACTCTTCTCTCTGCTTTCTTCGCAAAGGTCTGTACCTTCTGGGAATATCAGTAGTTGTAAGGGATAAGAAATATCAATAAAGTAATTGAGGATCTTGTTCATATAGCCTTCGTCCTCTTCCCAGCGTCTCTTCAGAAAAAAATACATCACATTCTGCATGGCCCAACCTGAGGAAAAAACAAGAAACAAGGCACTTTATCATGAAGCAACAGATGAACATGCTTTATTATTACACAAAAAGATGGCAGTGAGACCACAGTTCCTAAAAGCATTTAGAACACAATTTTAATGAAATATTAAAGTCTTCACTAAACTCAACATGACTGAAACTGTAGTTGCTACAAATTTTAATAAACTTAGAGGGGAACTGAACCCTAAAATCAAACTTTTTTAAAATAAAATCAATAAGGTGTCAAGACTGTATTTAAAAGGATTTTTTTCTCATGACGTACTGATTTTCCAAGAAATTCTAGTTTGAAAGTGTTTTGGGTCGTTGAGCAATAGGCACTTGTCAGCAGTAAACAACTTAGGTAATGTTTGATGTTGGTTATGGGGAAGTAAGCTAACACTTGAACTGTTCTTGTTGTCATAAGCTCACTTACACAGTCAAGAGTGAAAGTTAAAATACAAGTTGTGTGAGATGTCTTACTTCAATGATGAATCTTTTCAGTTTCGAACCAATTCTTTTCCATAACTGACATCATAGTCCCCCTCTTTCTCCACTGACCCCCCATTTATGAGCTGCCTATACAATGTTTTAAACTTGAATTTCTCAGAAAATCAGCTCAACACGAGGAAAAATGTTTGAAGATATCTTTTCACACCTTTAAATATTTTGTTTGACAAAAGTTGATTTTAGGATTCAAATATCCCCTTTAAGCCTTTTATTCTTAAATTACCCCATATGTCCAATTAGGAAAAGGGTTCCATGAAACACTAAACATTTTCCACCAACTTATTAAGAGTCAATCTCTGTAAAAATTCAGAAACCAGCACATGTCATTAAATTTTAGATTTCTTCATATTTTGTCCAAATAGCCCTTAATATGAGTTGTTTTCAAAAGATAATGAAAGGTTTGAACATATGTACTGTACTTTAGAAGAATTTGAAGAAACTTAGTTGAAAATCTGATGTCTTGACATCATTTCACTAAAAAAAGAACAGATGCTAAAACAGAAGTTTTCATTGTACTTTTTCTGACAATTTAAGCACCCACATATTTTGATGAGCTTTGACCATAAACTAATAAAAACTACTCTTTAGCTTTGACTGGATATTACTTACTTTGGCAAGGTTATTAATTCAAATATTATTTTAAACCTTACAACTGACTACTTAGCTTAAATTGTTGTTTTGCAAGAAGGCAAAGGTAGTCAAAAAAGCTCTCTGGTACATTTTGGTCTGGACAGTCAGCAGCGCAGTAGCTGAGCAGTTAGTGTGTTCAGCTCATAATCCTAAGGTCGCAAGTTCAAGCCCCGGCCAGACCACTGAGTTGTGTCCTTGAACAAGACATTTTTTTACCCGACTTTGTTCCAGTCGACTCAGCTGTATAAGAGAGTACCAGCTCTGCTGGGAGCTGACCTGTAACAGTTTAGTGTCCTGTCCAGGGGGAGTCAAAGACTCTCATCTGCTTAGAACTACAGAAACTGGAGATAAGTGCCAGCCTAATGGGCCAGTAGTCTCGAGAAAGGATTTAGCTAACATTTTGGATAATTGCTGTTCCTATCATGTGTGCAGAAGATGGATGAATGAAAGAAACTTTGAGTCATGCAAATAATTTTCCATTGAATTTATGAGCCCCCACCCCTCTCTTCTCCCTCTAAAGCCCTTGTAAGCATTATTAAGCCCCCAAGGAGCTAGAAATGCTTATGAAATGAAAAATTTTATTACCTCAGTGGTCCTAAAGACCTTGCCAAATAAGGAATAACAGTGAAAAAATGTGCCAAAATATTTTATGGTTCTCGAAATATTCATGTTTTATGTTTTCAACTGATGACATCACTTTATTTTTAGACAATTTTGTATTTCTCTAAAAAATCTGCTGCTAATCCATAATCTTTGGATGAATTTAAGCCAAACTTAGGCTGGTAATGCTTCTCAAGGTAGAAAGATCATTTGTCCAAGTTTGGCTCAAATTCATCCAAAGATTATGGTTTAGCTGCAGATTTTTAAAAATGCAAATTTGCCTAAAAACAAAGTGACACTATCAGCTGAAAACATTTATCTTTAATATCTTGAGAACCATAAAAGATTTTGACCTTTTTTTCACCACTATTCCTCATTTAGCAAGGTCTATCCTTTGAGGTACTTAAATTTTTCAATTCATAGGCATTTTAATAGAGAAATTATGGTAGCTTAGCCTGTGAATAGAAAACATAAAGCTGTGACTAAAAAATACAATCTAGTTTAGTGTCATTCATACCCGGTCCTGGGATATTCTTCAAATCGTATTTAAGGATAATTTTCTCATGTCTGAGCTGGCCGAACCGATGAAGGAAGCACCAGTAGAACATCCAGTCAAGGCGACACCGATGGTTCATGATAATTATAGCACTTTCATCTCTTGGTGGCTTGATGCCTGACACGACCACATTTGTCCCAAAAAGTATTTCTGGTGACAAAAGAGAGCACACTAAATTTTGAATTGTGAATGTAAGTCAGGGCTAAAAAATTAAAACTGGCAATGTCAAAAGTAAAAAGTAATTTAAAGTGGTACTTTTGTATGGTACCTTTTTGCCGAGTGCTCAAAAGCACTTTACAATGATCAGTTTTACCCCTGGTAGACTGGAAGCATTATAGACCCAACACTAAACTGTTTCAAAGCAGTCCATGTATGCTGGTACTCATTTTACTGACCCCGGAAGAATTAAGTGGCCTTAAGCAGGAAAGAAGGTAGCCGAAATATTCAACCCTTGACCAGGCTGGGAATTGAAGCAGGGACCTCAGGATTGGAAGGCAGAGATCTTACCACTGCACCAAACCCTCTGCTATAAATGTAAACATTGAAAGCAAGATTTCTGTGTTTCAACCATTCATTGACAACCAAGGAGAAAAGATATTTACATTATCACTGGTTCTGATCTGCTTCAGATGATAATTCCTCGTCAACAATTTGGACCCCCTATACTTCTTGAAAGCTGCCCTTCTTTAACAATAAACCTTACAAACTAAAAAAACAGTAATTACACTAATTTAAAACAACAAAAATTAACAAAAATCTTTTCTAGGGCTCTTTTTCATGTAAACTTATAACTATGTCCATTACAAAATTATGACCCTAGTTATTTCGGATCTATGCCATTCAGCATGTAAAATTTTACATTTGCCAGTGACACCTGTAACCACGATAATAAATAATAATGATGAATAGCACTCACAGTGCACATATTTACACAAAGTTCTACTGATGTGCATTTATTACAGTAAAATGATTATATCGTGATATGATAACTACACAGTTATCTACTTGGTGTATGTGAGAGCCATTGTAGCACTGACCCATGCCTCGGCCTGCTGCAACTGGTTCATTCGTGTAAACTAAACAACAACAGGCAATTGGGCTTGAGGAAATAAATATTTTCTTGACACGTTCTGTTTATATTCTATAAAACGTTGTTTAATAATGGAAATGAAACAAATTGGAATGAAAAACTACCCCGCTTTGGGCTTATATAGTCTAATCAGCACAATAAATAACATTTTGTATTGGCAAACTGACTATACGTTAAATCGCTCTGCATAAGTATTAACAGTCCATTCAACTGTTTAAATTAGAAATGTCAAAACTTACCTAAAAGCGCCTGTGTGATTAACACATTTAAAGATCAGAGCAGCGATGTTCCAGATAGATGGACAAATAGACGAAAAGCACAGTTAGTAATTAATGAATAAAGAAGCGTAATCTTGAAACACTGTTGTTTAAATATCAAAAACATGACACGCGAATGATGTAACAACTTTTCTGCCATAAACAGAATGAAAATACTTTAAGAAAATTCACATTTACAAACACGAATTTTGTTTTCTAACATACCGGCGGCAAAATCAGCCATATTTCGATCCAGCGATCGTTCCACCATCTGAACCATGAGGGTCGTAACAGCAACAGCGGAAAGGAAGGTGCTTGGATGAAGATTGAGCCAAGAAAAGCGCTGAAATATAAAGCTAAAACAAAAAACAGACCCTTGATGTAATTTTTCATCTTTGCAAAACTACGAGGAAGAAAGATGAAGTAATCTGGACCACTACCCCCTCCCAACAAGGGTCAAACAAGCTAGCGTGATCTGGAATAGCTGTTGCATTGCATTGTGGGTTTGAAAACTAACGGTTCGATAATACATCGTGAAAGTTCGGATTTACTCGGCAAAATCGAAGAAATTACTCCGAAAAATTCTACCGGTTGAGGCGAGGCTACTAAGCTTCTTTTCTTCTCCCGTCACGAGAGCCTTTTCTTTTTCATTTGACCAAAATGACAAAAAATACCCCAGAAAATCGCGAAACGACGACTTCTGATAATGGGCAAGCACTCGCTGAAAATTCCAACAACAGTGTTGAGCAAAATGGACAGCCGCAACAACAACAGCAGCAACAACAAGAATCGCCATGGAAAACCATTTTATTCAGAATGTTCATTTTCTACATGATTATGAATTTCTTTCGTGGTCGCGGCGGCCAGCAACAAAATACAGGTTCCAATCAAACCGTTATGCCAGCAACTAATTTATTTCAAGCTAATACAAAAATGGTAAGTGATAAGTTTTGCCTTGAAATTGCAGAACTGTAGTTTTGACGATGTTACCTTTGACTTTAAATTATCATTGATGAAAATCTTTGAAGTTGGTTGGTCATAAATTCTAGATAGCGTGGGAGATCAGTTCAAGTTGTTTTAAAAGTTACTCTTTTTTAAAAAATGATATTATCAAGTTATATCATTCTTACAACAAAACTTGAATTTCAAGACAATTTCTATTATTTGTGATCATCACCTAGGTAGTCAGTGGTTCACAAAAAAACATTTCAATTTTTTTGTTTAACCATTGATTTATTCGTCTTGGTTCGTTGCATGAGTTATGCAATCTTTCCTCAATATCACAACTTTTTAGACTAGCATTATATACCGGTATTTATAAATGTAGTGTTTTTACCTGATATTTACTTGCCAAGTATTTGTTGCTAAAATTAAATGCCTTTGTGCCACTCAAAAATTGTGAACAATTTCAACTACTAACTGTATTTGTTCGAATTAACGCCCAGAGCTCTTAATTAATTTTTTGGTCGTTTTAGGTTGGGCGATTATTGGAGGGATGACATTTATTCATTTTTTGCCATTTTAGTCTCAAAGACATTTGAATCTTGAGCAAATGTGTGATTAATATATCTCTTCTATGACACAACAATGTGCAACATGACGATACTTTCCAATAAAACATCCTTAAACATGTTCTAAGCACTTTAATTCCAGTTTTTTTCATAAACTGCAAACACATTGGTCGATATCTATGCCATTTGTAACTGTAACTGTGGTCCTAAAATAAAACATTTCATATAGTGATTCTTGTGCTTAAATTATTTAATATTTTATTTTTTTGAGGGAGGCACTTATGCTAGAGATGGTGCTTAAATTTAATTTTCAATTTGGCCTCTTTTACAAGGACATTATTTGAGAAGGGCCCTTATTTGAGAAAGGGCACAAATTTAAATGAATATGGTACTTACCAAAACACTGAACAGAGAAAGAGCTGTCCATAAATTTTGTGTAATTAACTCATTTTGTCCAAACTAGTTCTCACACTCAATTTATTCTTTTTTTTTAACTTGGAAGTTTAACAGAAAATGATGGGAACTAGAATGGAACCAAGCTTTTTGTTGGCAATGTAGAAAAACAATCTTTTAGTCAGATCTGAAATAGCCTGTTTTTTTAGAGAGACCAAGCATCATGAAAGCTCAAAGATTACAACCAACAGGTTGCACATGCAACTTGATATTTTGATTGTGTGCCTGCAAAATCATGAACGATCTCACTCGTGTGCCGAAGAAGCTGAAGTTCAGTGTGACTAAATTGGATATACTCCTTCTTTACTTAACCATCCTTATTTACTCTGCCAAAACAGTTGTATTACAAATGAATAAATGCAGATTTAACACAAGGTCTCAAACAAAAAATACACCACAGTTTAACACTGAAAACTACTATCTTCAATAAGAGTCTGAAAGAAAGAAAAACAAACACAGGATTAAAACAGAATAAAAGACACTTATTTACTGATTAACAACTACTTATAAATATCTGAAACTTCTTTGATTTTTTTTCTCAGAAACCTAAGCTGTGCTCCTAAAATTTTTAACTATGTGCCTAAAATTTCGGCATTGCACCTAGAAATTTATTCCCAGTATCACGCATGCACTCAAAACCAAAAGTAAACTTTGAGCCCTGGTCATTCGAGGGAGCTGCCATTTCAAGGTTTTAATCACATATTGAAGATCATGATGGTTCGTTCAATTGATGCTCTCCCCAAAAAAGCAGCCACTACACAGGCTAAGTCTAAATAAGGCTAAAATTTTTGGCTGTTATGTACATTGACAACTACTTTGGAGCCACATCTTTTGCCAGATATAAGTAAATCATTTAGCTTAATTGTTAATTTTATCACCCTGTTTTCTCAAATTATCAACTTATATTTCTTGTTTAATAACTATTTTTAGAGTGCATTCATTCTTCCAGTGTTTTTAAATAGATTTGAAAAAGTATTGACATGTATTTTGCAGGAACTGCGAGTGTTTCTATCGGAAGATATTTACTTGAAAGATTTTACCGATGCATCCAAGCTGATATGGCATGACAAGACAATTAAATTTGGTAACTGGACAGATGGACCATCACAAGATGGCTCCAGAGAGTTCCACACTATCATCCATCCATCCGAGGTGTGTGTCTCAGGAGAGTTAGGAAAAGTTAACAATGTGTACTGTCCTTTTATACCCAAAGGAGGGGGGTTGGGATCCTATTGCACTGATGTCTAAGGGAGAGAAGCTTTACAATTGTTTTATGATCAGAGAGAAAGGATCAGTTTCTATTCTCATTTTGTTATGTCCAAGAATTAGGCTCCAACTTGCCACATATAGGTGGCCAGTGGTATCAAATACAGGGTTTAATATAACCAATCCATATATTTGCACAAAAATTAATTACATGCCATTTTGGAGAGGAATTAATAATTTCAGCGCAGAGATAGACTTGGGGAGATGCAGTGCGGTGAAATGTGTGAGAAATAAGTTATTTTAATTCTTAGCGTTGAATGTTCTTGGTAATGCTACTATGTCTCTTGAAAAACAAACATTCTTTCTTCACCTTGTTTAGCTTAATATGCTAGAAAAAAGGAAAACTGAAACTACTTTTGAAGTTTGAGGGAAAAATAACAATTGATGCTAGGTCATGGAAAATCGTGAAAAGTCATGGAAAATTATTTTAGAAAGTCAAAAGAGTGCGAACCCTGAAATATGAATGCTGGCGACAAGATTTTAAGAACTTCACTTGCAGCCAGCTCAGGCCACTATTAGATTGTAAGGAACCTTAAGTTTTGCAACTGACTAATTATGAATATTGCTTCTAATATAATGATAAGCATTGTAATGAATAAACAAAGTATACCATGCTTTCTAGGGCAAAAAAATTGGTTCACAGATGTAATTATTTTTGTCTACACAACTATAGATGGAGATCATTGTAGTTCAAATTACATATTGAAAACATATATGGCTACCCAAACTTTTACACAGGCTGCCTATCGAGTTAACATTGTAACAGTTGTATTTGATCCAGAGAGAAAGGTTTCAAGAATTCCTATTGGGTAATGTTTTTTACTGCTTATCCTAATCAAGGATTCTCACAGAGTTACCTACTGTTTCTTCCATGAGGGGAAAACTCAGCTTTCTTTAAGGGTTTTCCATCTCATTTATATGTACAAAAGATGTAATTAAAAGCTCTGAGGTGGCATCTGTAGTTCTACATTGTATCACTTTAAAATGTGTTTCTTTCAACAATAATAGGCATTTTGCAGCAAGTGATCACATCATTGGTACATATAATGATATTCTGGCTGGCAAAGAAATGTCACAGACTCCACTGGGAAATGTAAAACTAAGAAAAGTCATGCATTTTTAGTTAACTGTGCCTTGTCTTGGAGTCTGTGACATTCCTTTGCCCACCAGTATGTCATTATAAGTTTGTACTGTGTGATCACTTGCTGCAAAAGCTCAACTATTCTCTTGAATACTTATTGAAGCCGAAGGGTCTTACATGCAAAAACAGTGTTAGTGACCTTGTATGATATGCAAAATTCTCCCAAAAGTTATGAACAGATAATAGAGATAATTTTGGGAGAATTAACAACTTGAAACTTAATTGCATTAAACATCTCTGTTGTTTTTCCCACCATAGCAAGTTCTAAACAATGGGTCACTATATCTTCATGTGTTTGTTAGCAAACTTGGAAAGGTCATTGATTCTTCATCTCCAAGATATAACCGACTAGCAGTGGTAAATAAAACAAAAAGTAAGTCCAATGTACAAGAACAAAATAATTTCTAGATAGAAAATTCACCAACAAACTTTTGTTATTCCTCTTTTGATGTTAACAGAACAAATAGCAACATATGAACTTGAATTTTGTAGATGCCTGTACTTAAACTTGAAAGGCTGGGTTTCATCATAAAATACAAAATAAACTACAAATTCACTGCCCTTTATTTCCCTCCAGGTGATAATAGGTGATGAAGAAGGGTTTAAGAATAAATTAATCTCTTTGAGCTCACTTAAATTTTTAGGAAAAAATAGTTGAGCTAATAAATTTGTGAACAGGCTAGTACTTGAAAGTGTAAAGTTCAAGTTTTCAATATTCCAAAAGACTTTTTAAAAAGAGAAAAATGTTCTCACTCACTTGTAATCCATCATATTTCTTCTGAACAGTGCTAACAGTTTACAAGAAAAGACGAGTGAGCAAAACTGTAAATTTGCTTAGTGGCAAGACTGATGCAAGCCCTGGAATGGTATCTATTTATTATTTTACTTGCATCGTTGTAAATAAATATATTTTACTTAAAGTAAAAAGTGCCTCGGAAGTTTAACAGCTGTATTGTGTTAACCATTATGCAATTAGGTGATTGACTACAATTTAGATCGTAAAGCTGTTTCCATGATCTATTATTTCGAAGCATTCACTAGAACAGGCTGCTTGGCATTCTTCCGACTGTGTAAGGTGTTTAAATACGTGAGACGACCTGTCCCTAAGGTGCTCGTGGATGCGTGTGCCGAAATGTCGACGGGTTTCCCCGACATAACAAGCTTTACAACTTGCACATGTAAATTTGTATACGACAT
>JAOBRD020705153.1:0-14497 GCA_027575215.2 Hydrozoanthus sils
AGCGGGGGAACACCGTGCGCTTCACGATATCGATTATGTGCTGCAAGCGCCTGGGACGAGAAGTCTTTCTGGGATGATCCAGGGCTCCTAGAAGCTAAGGAGAGAAGACAAGAAATTTATTGCGGTTTTCATCAACACCCTTTGCTTGTTAGTGTCTCTACTGCAAACTTCTTGCTATTGCTAGTTTTGCTGTTTTCCCGTTTTAGTGTCCATTTCTTTTACTGAAGTGATTGATGAAATTCAAGGCCCATTTACGCTATAAAAAAGATGGAACGGATCAGGATAAAAAAATAGGTACCGGAAAAAAAATCACCGTTTACACAATAAAATTGTTGGTACGGATCGGATAGGACTTTGGGCCGTCATAAAAATGATATGGAATGGATAAGGATCTTTTTACACGGTTTTTCTTGAGGGGTCCGTGGCAAACATCTCTGTACAAAACCAGAGCTGGCTCTGAAAAGCTCGACGGGACCGGTATACCCCAAAACGCTTCTTGCGTTTACAAGGGAGAAAGGAAACCGAGAAGTGGGTACGGAACTAAATTTTATCCGATCCGTTCCTGAAAAGGACCGGTTGTGGTCCTTTTCAGGAACGGATCAGGTACAAATGGAACGGATAAAACTCGATTTACACTAGAAAATTTAGCAGATCCGTTCTATTTTTAATCCGATCCGTTCCACTTATTTCGTCTAGTGTAGGGCCTTCAAAGTACCAGGACCAAATGGTTTGCTTGTTGAAACATTTGAAAACCCTGGGGAGAAAAAATATCATTGTTTGCTGTCCATATACAGGCAAATGCAATTTTTTTGTTCGTTTCCAATCCACCGGGATTACGAAAAAGATGGCGCCGCGCGCGGTGCTCTGGGTAAATGTACCAAATGTAAATTGCCACAAATTAAACAAACATGGCAGCAAGCGAGAAAGTCACACTAAAAGAAAGCGACATTTGGGGCGCAGAATTAAGTAAGGATATCAATTTTCTGACAAAATTTGAGGCAGTAAGATAGCTTAAATGCAGAGGCTGTTGTAACACATTTAAAAGGCATGTTTTTCTGAAAAGACTCAAACTTTTTAGTTCACCATCGCCATGTTTGTTTACATCGTGGATTCACATAGTATTCAAATGCCTTATCTTCTCTCAGTAATGTACAATAAATTTCTTAAAGGACAAATTTAAAGTCGGGGTTATATACCTAATTATGTAAACATTGCATGACTTTCCTTTTTATATTTTCTAATTTGGACCAATTTTTTTTTGCTTCTGTTATTAAAGTCCTGATTGACTCTACGAAACCAATAAGTTTTACAATCTGGCGTCGGCAATTGGCAAGCCGTAATGATTGTTAATGACTGACATGTTTCACTCTTCCTCTTAACTCAATCCCTGTTGTACACATAAATTCTCGCAACTAGAGTCCATTCTTTTCATGGAGCAAAGTTGGGAGAATTTAACTTTTTATCCTAAGCAGTTTGCCCTGTTTTAATCAATTTTTATTTTCTAATTAAAAATTCACCTATTTTGTATGTGTTATTTAAAGAGAAGTTGGATGTTGATTAATGACTCGGGTTGAGTAGGTTATTCCATTCTGTTCAAAAGTCTGTTTATTATTACACACCTGCTTGAGCATAACTCAAAATCTTTCATTCCTTAAAGAAAAAAATTTATCGACTCACAGAGATCATTGGTAAAATATTGTTCTTGCTAATCCAAAATAAAAGCTAACGTTTAGTATACTTGATACATTCTCGAACCCAAATGAGTGGAGGGGCGCATATCTCACTGACTCTCCTCATTTTCGCACTTCTCCCTCCTCGCCTCTCCTCTCCCCTCCCCCTCTAACTTCCCTTTTCCCAAAAATACATCAAGTGTTGAACTACACCACGTCTCCCCTGCCGCTCTACTTACCTTCATTTGGTAGTTCTTTTTTTACGTCCCTTGAGAAATCTGACAGGGGACTGGAGCCTAAAGAGATGAACAGTTCTGCTTGTTTGAATACTTATTCATAACAATCAACCTTCCGAAAAAGATGGCGGCTGGCGGGGAAGGAGGGGGGGGGGTATTAGAGAGGGAGACTTATTTTTAAAAGTTTGAAGCTCTAGACGGGGAATAGAGCGTTTACGGTATCTTTATGAGTAGCACACGGTTATCGTATGTCTATTGTGTTATGTATAGCGTTTGAGTAGAACAAGCCAAAGCCCGGAGTGCTTCTGTAACCTCTCGAATGATCTCGAAACTTTCCAGGAAGTCAAAACAATGGTATTTTTAAGGAACCCGATTTTGTCGGGGGAGGTTGTGGGTGGCCGCACAGACCCCCTACCCCACCCCCTCCACTTTTTCAGAGCTCAATTTCTCAAAACCCGATTTAGGGGTATTGGTTTTTATTGTATCATGGACTCCTCTCTCCACAAGGAAGGCGTTGGTGCAAGCACTTTATCAATATCTATTTTATTGAACATGATATTTGCTCCTGAAACTCAGCTTTTTTGTAAAAAGGTGGTGCGTGGCGGACATAATACCCCACCCTCCTTAATTGGGATCCTAGGAAATACCATTGTTTTGACCTTTTCCCTTACGATAACCATGAACTATCAATTCTTTCAGAACAGCTGAGTGCAAAAAGATACAAAAAAAGCAACCTTATGCTCCATTTTTCAGATGCACGACTACAAGCGTCCATCGAGTTTTAGAAGAAATCCTGTAGCTATTTCTTGCAAATGCTTTACTTTGATTGGCTCCCAGCACGCTATATATTGAACAGTTAGACTACGAGTTCGGAATGTCTATCGGCTGATAGACGACGAGGGCGAAGCGACGAGAAAAAACCAGAGAAAATGAGAACGAGTAGCCTAACTGTTTTAGTCAAACTCTACTAGTGGTCTATTGCAACATTTAAAAAAAAACAAAGTTAATGGGTTAAAAACAATTTATTTTTAAAATATGACGTGCTACACGTCACGCGCCAGTAACCGTCATGCGCCGTACAGTACCGCACAAGCAGTTCTAAGAAAAATTGCCAGGAAAACTGTTTTTAAAAAAAGATGTTCTCCACCAGACTTAAAATGGTACAAGTCAAGAGAGAAGGAGTTCTTAAATGCTCGGAATCTTGGCGACAGTAGTTGTTTATGGTCGGAACTGTGCAGTTAAGTAGGATTGTTTGAAAAGCCATCACCTAGCTGGCTGCTTGAAAATAACTTTACCAGCTGTCCATTTGTAATGGGATTTTTACGAATGGTTTGGCTGACTGTTGCCTCTTTCAGTAGCTTTTTGTAAACTGCGTTTAAAATTTCGTTTACCTTTTCAAACTTTGGATCAGTAACGACGGACCAAGGTTTAAGGCTTTTCAAGTGTCGCTCGTATGGCTTTTAGCGACGAAACTTTGTATGGTTTTCCATCTTTTTGTCGCAAAGAGAAGTAAAATTGCTGCAAACAGGTATTTAACTCTTCTTTGCTCTGTTCTTCAATTGGAGTTTTAAATTTAGTTTGGTTTGCACTAGACTCTGTGAATTAAATTATTGCAAAATTATTGTTTTTGCTTCAAATCGTGTTATCGTGTTTGTCGGAAACATTTTAAAGTAAAACATGTGAATTAAAAATGTTTATTCCGTATTTTTTTGCTTTTTTGTCTTACTAGCTAGCACTGAGCTCTTGAGAAGTTCTTCAAGAAGTTCTTTTGTCGCTTCTTCAAAACATTTTCTCTACTCACCGTCTATCAGCCGATAGACCACTAGTAGAGTAGCCAATCAGAATGCGAGATTTGCAATAGACCACTAGTAGAGTTTGACTAACAGGTGATAGATAGCGTCTGTGAAATCCAATACGGCGTCAGCACTTCTCGATTTTTAGTTGTTTCTGCAGGTGACTGTTCTAACAAAACAATTCCAGGAAAAACGAAGGCAGCAACAAAATATGGTGTAGAAATTTAAGAAAAGGAAAGAAAAAATAATACTAGTATTTTTAGTTGTTTCTGCAGGTGACTGTTCTAATTAACAAAACAATTCCAGGAAAAACGAAGGCAGCAACAAAATATGGTGTAGAAATTTAAGAAAAGGAAAGAAAAAATAATACTAGTATTTTGTCTTTGAAGCAACTTACAATTTAACACATTTCGCTCGAAAGACTGCCGAAGGCTTCTGCACGCGAAACTGTTTACAACAATATTAGTTGTTTGAAGAGATTAAAACTTTGCTTGTTACAAATTGTTATAGTTCTGTTGTTTATTCTCGAGATCTTTCTAATAAAACAATTAGAACACTTGCTCTTTATCAGCCGATAGAAATTCTAATTGTTTAAGAGATGCACGCTCACGTCATAAAAGAAGGGCGCGCGAAAAATTCTATGTATATCTTAAAATACCATTTAATATATGGAAATAAAAATCAGCGACAGTAGACAGTTATTCTCCCTGCTTGCAGAGGTCTCTGGTGGCAGACAGAAAAACGAGAGAAGAGAGAGAGATCTCTGCCGGCCCCTGGCGAGTTCTCGTTCGAGCATGTGCGATCGTTTCCTTGACAACGCGATACATTTTGACGTATAACACGAGACTCAAAAAACCGGTTTGCTCAAAGTGAGAACTCTTAACTGTGACGGACGCCATTTTCTGTTAACGTTGGCTCAGTGGGAAACTGAACATGCAATATCTGTAGCCAAGGTATCGGAAACCAGTTTTTTAAAACTGGTTTGTTTCGTCCATGAATGTGGTCGGCGGCAGTATCAAAGAACTCGCTAGGGGCCGGCAGATGTCTCTCCCTCTTTTTTCGCTTTCCTGCCTGACATCAGAGACCTCTGCTAGCAGGGAAACAGTTATTTCTTGTACAGAGAAAAATACAAACCTGGTTTCCCCTGTCCTCCTTTGTTCGTGGTAACTGTATCAGTACTGACGACTTTTTTTTTGCCTCCATCTGCATTCTCGGCAACCTGGCAAACGAGCACAGATTTTGAACATCAGATGTCGGAGTAAATTCTCCTAACTAGAGCCAAGACTTTTAATTGAACAAACTTGGGAGAATTTTACTTTTCATCTTAAATATTTTACTATATTTGATTAGCTTTCATTTTCTCATTACCAAGAGTCATATTTTGTATATGTTTTGTAAGAAGATAAAATAATTATTAATAACTGTCTTCGGTTGAAAGGTTTAAGCAAAACCAAACTCTCGAAGTCTCCTCCCCTTGTTTTGTTAATTACTTCTTCTAGTTTGACTAAACTCTTCACTTTCAAACCAAGTCAAGCTAGCGTTTTGCCAATAAATCGAGAACTTGTTTCTTCTTCAATTTTTTGCGTACCTGGGTCGGATAGTTAGTTTCGAGATTGTCATCGTAAAGACACGTCAAGGTTTTCATGTGGGACATTCGAAAATAAATGCTCATATGAAATCTTAACTCAAAATATTGCAATTTTATTACTATTGGAACAAAAAATCCATCATTCAAAATTTGAGCAAGAAATTCATGTCCAGCTCTTGGGCAGAACGCTTCGCCTTGTTTGTTCTAACAGTAGAAATGAAAAACCTCGTCCTTTAGCCAATAGTGGTACTAATCCCTTTAATGTCTTCATATAGTGTTTCATTGGTTTATCCATGGTGTAGTATTAAGCCCATGGTCTATTAGCCAATCAAATATGAGTCTCCAGTTTTGGATAAACTTGTTCATTGGTCCACCAAGGAGCATGCGCGCAGCAGTGAATGTATTGTCTTTCAGCCAATTACGTCTCGAGTTAAAGATAAGACAAGTCTTGTGGTTATGTTGTGAATGTTCAGCGTTTGACGCGGGTTTTCCCGCCTTTAGATAAAGAACGGTGTGTGATTGGTTAACAGCATTAACACAACAATTAATTCCCGAAGCACTTCACTGGCTGAGTGTAATGTCTTAAAAGCATCGAGAATTTTTCCTTGATGGGGCTCAAAGAATATAAAGTATAGTCTAAAAGAAGCATTTACGAACAAATGATTCAAATAATATTTAAAAAAACTATCAAAGCCTGTATGTCAGAAGTAGAAATAGACTGAATTAATGTTCAAACACTGTATGGCTTATATATATAGTGTTTTCAAAACCCCGCCTAGACTAGCTCCAGTTGGGAGAATTTACTTATACAACCACTGGAATGAACGGATAAAAATAAACAGATATTTGCGTACCCGGCACTGGACGAAAAAATGGATTTGCATCACATTTGCATGACTTGCATGTGCCGTTCTGAAGCAAACATGGTGTGAACCTAAAGTAAACCTATGGCAAAGATGGTAAATGCCGTATTTGCTCAACCATATTTACTCGGCCGGGCCAGTAAACACGGTATTCACCATCTTTGCTGAAAGATGGCGAATATAAAGATGCTTTGGAGATAAAAAAATCATACTATTTGATATAGTAATTAACTATATCTCGTGTCTTGTGAACTATGAAGAATATACGGAATTACAGATGATTCATGGCTAATTTGATCGACCTCTTAGCAGATCTCGTGTCTTTTTTCTAGTATCTAATGTATTACGAGAATGACTCAGAATTGATGGCAACATCTAATTGTCATCACTAATGAACCAAAGATTGTTTTACTCTTTGTTGATTTCTATATCCCTAGTTGTTAAGTGAGTAGAAGGCTCCTAAATTTACCTTTGGAAACACGTTGTCAGGAAAATGTCCCAAGACATTTCCCGCGGGTCTATATCTTCCAACAACAAACAGCTTTCCATCCGGGCTCTTAGCTTTACCAATGCCCAGCTCGCGACTGCCGCTCCACACAACCTGAGTAAAATGGCCGGTCCCACCTTTAAAGCCGGGATTATCGAACTTGTAGTCCTTGACCTCGCTGTACCAACTATCCACAGCATTAGCTCCGCTAACATCATCTACCCCATAACACATATAAATGTTTTCTCCATCATCACTATCCGCGTGCTTCAGCCGTCCTGTCGAGGCAAGTTTTCGAGCCCAGCTTTCCGCCTCACGGGCCATGCTGCTCGACCATGTTAAAGGCCCGGTGCCATGCTGTGCTCGGTAGCGGTTGTGGGCTTCGAGGGCTTGTCTACCAAATGCGTCCATAGTCCTGATATAAAGTTAGCTGCTTTAAAAATATGTTTCAAAAGCGTTGTATCTGGTCTGATAAAAACTTTAATTGGTATTTATTTCTGGTGCGGATTTAGGGGAGGGGCCAGTCAGGTCGCGGTCCATTCCGGCCCCCCCCCCTTCCGTTTAGTGGAACCGACTTACATCGCCAAAATGTAGAAATACAGTTTTTACAATCACTTGTTAAAAAGACAGCGAGATAACTTAAATACGGTTTCATTGATCTAAGAAATGAAAACGCTGTTCATGATGTTTTCCAATCGTGATGAAACTGGGTCAGCTCATAAAGCCGTTTTTAAAATTTGGCTCGCTAACGTGGTAACGTAAGCCTTTTAAAACAATCATGATGCGAGTTACGTTTTTTCTTGATGAGAAAGGGTAATCCCTAAGTAAAGATTTAGAAGATACTGTTATTTTGTATGCATTAACTGACGAGCCACACTTTGTGAAACGGGTACAAGTTTCTAAGTGGAAATTATGTATGAGTCAAACTTCACTTTTAGATATGTTAAACTAGTTTGAAGATTTAAGTCGCTTCAGTAGCGCTTTAACAACATTTTAAGAATATTTGAGACTGAATCCTCAAAATATTTACTCGGCCAAGACACAAGGAGTTCGAGTGCAGAAGCACCTAATAAATTCTGTCACACGTTAAATTGCTGATTTTTTTTTAACTTAAACACAATGAAAAACTTCTGTGCAGTATGGTAATTAAATAAATGGACAGCTGCTAAATTTAAAGCACACTTTCTACTAATGCAAATTTTTACTCGTTCCAGTCCTCCGTGTGGGCAAGAGTAGCAACCCAGTACTCACACATTTTTTATCTTTCTCCCTGATGAAAGACCCTGGGTACGAATGACTACCTTTCTCGAACTTCCTGCTTCTCTGACGTCCACCTTCTCTGAACGGGAATTATTTCCCAATTTTTACGTGAAGGACAAAATAAAATAAAACAAAAAGGCAGTTTGAAATAATTCAACGAAAACTCATACTTTTTTAAAAATAAATAAATTGGTACGAAAGAATTAATAATTCATGCGGTATTTTTATCAGTTTGCTTGCTGCAGTCTCTGCAAAAAAAAAACGAACTCTGTTTTGGTGTTTGTACCAGTTGTACGTATAAGTTTAATCTTAGAGATAATATTAACTTGAAAATAAACGCGAATAGATTACAACGTTACGATGACATCTTGCCGTCATTATTAAGCGAGTTTACATTTGCATCAGTACAGTAAAACTGTCGCGATCGGGCTTAGACACCAGCAAGCAGATGAAGATGTCCGCCTTAGGTTACTCAAGCTTGAAGAGAATCAGTTTACCGGCTGTCTTAAGAACGCGTCAAGGAAAGATGAATTGTTTTATATATATATATATAAGTTAATAAATATTTCTTATTAAAGAAGAAAACCTTATTCCGAAGCTTAATATTCAGCCCGGTACAATATGCGCTAAAATATCTATTTATTTATTTATTTTTCTTTTTATGAAAACAGTTGTTAAAAACAATAGACTATTCCTTTGTTTCAATTTTCTGAAATTTTCCTGTATGCAAATGATAAACTCACTTGATAATGGTGGCAAATCGAAATGTCGTAATTAGATTTATCAGCGTCATTTTTTTAGTTAAAGTCCTAGTTGTACTGGAAATTCTCCCAGTAAGAAATCATACATTTCATTGAACAAGTTTGGGAGAATTTTGTTTTCCATCTTTATCAGTACTAGTTTATTTCGTTTGATCAATTCTCATTTTCTCAGTATCAAATGTCTTATTTTGTACCTGTTATGTAAGGAGAAGTTAAATGTTGATAACTGACTTGGACTTGAGGTGGTTAACAACACATTCCAGAAGAAATTAGCTGTTTCCTAGCAACGCTGACTTTCTATCGATTCAGCAGCCATAAGCATGCACCAGATTAAAGAAGGCAATATAATGTAATAAAAGTTGTTAAATTCTTATCATATGCTACTTTCGAGCTGAAATTAAGAAAAAAGGTTATACTTATCAATATTCACTAGTAGTAATCGGAGATTAAGGGGATATGCTACGACCTGTTTAAAATTGCACTGCTTTGGTAGCAACAAAAACACATAAATCAATATTGCAGATGTTTTTGTGAACATGCTTTTGTTAATGTAGTATGAACAATACACACAATAAGCTTTTTATGATATAGTGTGGTTAGTAAGTCATGGGTTTTGTGATGTGTTTATTTGCTTTGAAAACACACAGCTTTGCCAACCATTTTGAAAAAATAACAGCAAAGATTTATAGCGTAGTAAGATTTTTAAAACGAAGTTTAACAAAACATATGTGAAATATTCAAGTTATCCATGATTCTTTACGGCTGATTTTCTCAATTTCTTATGTTGCATGTTATGTAATTTCTAACTTGATGAAAAGCATTTCAGAATTCAGAACTGTTGTTCTTACGTATACCAAGTCAGAGCATTTTGCCAAATTCCATTTTTACATAAGCAATAAACTTATTTTGTGGTTACAAACTAACAAAGTGACCCAGTCATTCTGTTCGTCAGTGATGTTAAAAATCTCTCGATTATCTTTTTAGCGACAATTTTTAATTTCGACGCGTCATGACCATTTTTAAAATCAACCAAGATGGGTTTCTGACAATTTCAAAAGCACTGATATTGCTCTAGGGCAGAGCGTTACAAGCTACTTTGAATTTCTAATTATGTTTATAAAAGAGAATCCTAATTATTTGGGGACACGAATTTTAAAATACATTCTCGTACAATTTTTCTTAAAATTTCTGAAGTTTGGAATTTCGCATGAATGCAGTTGTTCTTTAAAGGTAAAAGTAAGCGGTTTCAATTTCGTTGACGCTTTGCTTTTGAATTATTCGATGAGAAAGCATTAAAGAAGTGTAATTAGTTATTCAGTAACTGAGGCGCAGTTCCTGAAACCAAGCTGTTCTTTTCCCACATTGAGCGGGCATTAAAACTGAACAATTAAATTAACGGCACAGAACCAATACTCTCATTCGCAGACTTGGCCGAAAAAGCCCCATAAACTCAACCGTGTTTTTGAAGCTTCTCCCCTCCCCACCCCCCTTACCTCCTGAAGTAGTGGTTTCGGAATCGGTTCTTATAAGACCACCGAGCTTCGCTTTGTTTCAACTTTGACTCGGTTAATCGAAAATAATTAGATCTTGTGAATGACACTGTGCTGAAGCAAAGCGCTGCGTCCTTTAGAGTTTTTGCCCCACCAAGTTTCTTTCTTTACAGAACTAAACAGTCGGAGGTTTGAAAGGAAGTGTACTGTTTGTTCTTCCTCTCTGAAAAATGCTTCAGTGCAAACTATATTAAAAGCAATAAACACATGCAGTTAAAGACTGCCGTCATTCTTGGGATTTTATAAAAAAATCCTTTGTGGACTTTTGCACTAAATAGGCGCGCCTTATTTCCACAGACAAAGACTGCACGCTAGAAATAATTATGATATTTAAGCTCGTTATAAAATTGTGAGGCACCCGCACTCTCAGCCAAAAATACTGAAACTTCTTCCAACTGGTCCAAAAGATTTAATACTTGGCCCTGGTTTAATTTCGTCTGAAAGAAATAATTCTTCTACGTCGTTGTCATAACTTTCTTCGTTGTCATCAAATTTCACTGTTACTGAATTGTAGAAGAAATCAACGTAGAAATTACAGCTGGAAGAAAACTGAAAAGAGTTGCTTGATTTGGATGTGCCACACTCAGGTAAGTTTATACGAAATTACATGTCATTTTCAATTGTTATTAAAACAAGGGTGTAAGTACTTTACAGAAAATTAAAGTGAAATGTATCTTTAATGAACTATTCATATTGAAATCAAGCCTTGTATTAAATCCAGACTTGGACACACAAGAAATGCCTACATGTAAGCGAAAATAAACACAAGCAGGGCCCGAGGTGTAAAATTTTTTTAAACGTAACAATTGCTAATCGCTTAACAGGAAATGCTTGCTGTGTCTCACTTGGGTGTCCTTATTAAAGTGGTTTTTTTTTCTGGGGATGTGATAAAGTGTCCGTTGTCCGTAGTAGAGAGTGTCCTTATAACAGAGTTATTTTATAAAGAAAATATGCTAGCATTTTGCCGTGACCTAACAAAGTGAAGTGTCCGTATTAAAGAGTTGTCCGTAACGAGAGGTTTGACTGTAAAAGTATTGTTGCAAAACGTGCCAGGCATAATCTGTTTTACGCTCGACAGACCGCTACAACAATATGAAAACACTCTTATATAGATTATCGAGATATCTTAACCAGAGAACTGACAAGCAAATTATCTCCCATGCAAAAAAAGTATTTCAATTTACACTCGTCCTACATAGACTAATTTTTCAGTAACTGAGCGCAGTTCCTAAAATCAAACTGCTCTTCTCCCAAATTGAGCGAGCTTTAAGTTTGAACAATTTAACGGCACAGAACTTAGGTTTTTCCATACACTGAACTCTGCATTCGCAGACTTGACGAAGCGCTATAAACTCAACCGTGTTTTTGAAGCTTTTTCCCTCCTGAATCAGTGGTTTCGGAATCGGCTCTTATAAGACCACCAAGCTTCGCTTTGTTTCAACTTTTAACTCGGTTAATCGAAATGTAGATCTTGTGAATATCACTGAGCTGAGGCAAAGCGCTGCGGCCTTTAGAGTTTTTGTCACACCAAGTTTCTTTCTTTACATGTACAGAACTAAACAGTCGGAGCTTTGAAAGGAAGTCTACTGTTCGTTCTTCCCCTCGGAAAAATGCTTCAGCGCTGTTTATCAGTTTGTGAATTTTTTTTACTACGTGTCCTGCGAGACTTTCTCCCAAACAAAACAGATAATATCAAAGACGTGCATAATTCTCACAGTCCGCTACAGCAATATGAAAACACTCTTACAGATTATCGATATTTTAAACAGAGAACTGACAAGCAAATTATCTCGCGTGCAGAAGAAGTATTACAACTTACACTCGTCCTACATAGACTAAAAGTTGTTTGAACTATTTTTAGAAAAACAAAGGGCGATGTTTCGTATAAAAACACACAAAAAGAATAGGACCAAACTACTTACGTATTTTCTTATTTTGTCTTGCAGTTTGCAGTAGGACATGAAACAAGAGCGCGAGTCTCGAGTTTAACCAGTGCAAATTCGCGACTAACCGATCGAGTAATTATTGCTGTATATATACACACAGAAATCTATGAATTATAAATTTTCGACAAAGGCACTGTAACAAAGTTTCCAATTTGCATGATAATGACGTACCATGATTATGAACGGACTATATGCTTCACCTTGGCAATGCATTGCCTAGCATGCAAAGCGAGGTATCCGACTTGTTTTCCCTTTAAACTAAAAAAATTGGATTCCGTTCATTTCGCCTTATTTTTCCCATGCGAAAGACATAAAGCTTATCACGTTTTGCTTTAGCGATTTTGTGTTATTACTGAATCAGTTTAACATGCGATGTATATAAACAAATATTTTTTAATTATAGGACGCGAATATTTTAGGAGTGCGAAGGTGAGATTTATAAAAAGAACAGAAATACAGGCGGATATCGATAGTTGTGCTTGGAACATAATTATTTTAACGCCAGCTACTTAAGCTACTTTTTGCTCAAGTAAAACTTGAAAAATAACCATGCTAACACTATATGCATGATTTGTTTATTAACGTGTAACGCCGGAGGGTGGAGGCGGGTAGAGAAAGTTCAAAATCTTTGTGCTCTCGCAATCACGCTATCTACTCATAAAAGAAAAGCGTATTCTAGTCAGAACCAATCTTTAACTCTTTTCTTTTTAAAAATGAGTTTTCTATGATGGAGACTTATTTAAGAGATGAAGTTAAATCAAACCCTGTTTTTGATGAAGACCGATTCAAGCTAGCCGAGTTGTATTGATTGGAAAGAAAAGGTTTTTCAGTAACTGTTGCATTTATTTCTTAATTATAGGACGCGAATATTTGGGGAATGCGTAGGTGAAACTTATAAAAAGCACAGAAATACAGGCGGATCTAGTAATCCATTCGAGTCAATGCCACTGATATTGATAATTGTGCTTAGAACAGAATTATTTTAAGGCCAGCTACTTATACTACTTTTTGCTCAAGTACAACTTGAAAAATAACCATGTTCACTTGACGTCATATAAATGATTTGTTTAACGTGTAACGCCGGAGGGTGGAGGCGGGTAGTTCAGAAAGTTCAAAACCTTTGTGTACTTGCAATCACGCTATCTACTCATAAAAGAAAAGCGTATTCTAGTCAGAACCAATCTTTAACTCTTTTCTTTTTAAAAATGAGTTTTCTATGATGGAAACTTATTTAAATGATGAAGTTAAATCAGGCCCTATTTTTTGATGAAGCCCGATTCAAGCTAGCTGAATTGTATTGATTGGAAAGAAAAGGTTTTTCAGTAACTGTTGCAATTATTTCTTAATTATAGGACGCGAGTATTTGGGGAATGCGTAGGTGAAACTTATAAGGAGCACAGAAATACAGGCGGATCTAGTAACCAATTCGAGTCAATGCCACTGATATTGATAATTGTGCTTAGAACAGAATTATTTTAAGGCCAGCTACTTACTGATGCTACTTTTTCGCTCAAGTACAACTTGAAAAATGACCATGTTGACGTCATATGAATGATTTGTTTAACGTGTGACGCCGGAGGGTGGAGGCGGGTAGTTCAGAAAGTTCAAAATCTTTGTGCACTCGCAATCACGCTCTCTACTCTACTGAAGAAAAACATATTCTAGTCAAAACCAATCTTTAAAACTCTTTTCTTCTTAAAAATGAGTTTTCTATGATGGAAACTTGTTTAAGAGATGAAGTTAAATCAGACCCTATTTTTTTATGAAGCCCGATTCAAGCTAGCCGCGTTGTGTTAATTGGAAAGAAAAGCGTTCCGCTTCTTGGCACAGTTGTAAGAATGCACCAGTTTGCGTGGTGTACGTCTCAATAAATCGTTTCAGTTGTATTCTATTGTATTGTTTTTTCACCGTTTATATATATAGATTCTGTAATAGCTGCGAGTTTACAAACTGTTTTTCTCAAAATCCAATACGTGCCTTGTTTGCCCTCAACTGTATGACTGTATAAACAATACGCTGATTTTAAAATAGAGCAACTTTATTAACCAGATACTGACGCCGGCATCACCAGATCACCTGCCCAAAGTCAATCTTGCAGAAATCAGGATTTTCCGGCTCCTTTTTCGTTGTTCAAACGCTATAAACTCGGCACAATTCATTTCGTTTGTGTTGCAAAACGTTCTTTAAAAAATGAAAGTTTAAGTTAAACGCTTCAATTTCAAAACAGATTCATAAAACGGTGGTAGATTCCTACATTCTGGGCTCCACACTTCTCATGCACATGGCCAGTTTGGGAATACCTTGCTTGCCGCAAACAAGCTACCCCCCCCCCCCCTTTGTCGT
>JAOBRD020705260.1:0-14496 GCA_027575215.2 Hydrozoanthus sils
AAAAAAATTTTATAATAAAAATTAAATCAAAACAAATAAGTTTTGTTTTGAAATCAAATGAAAATGAAAACAAGTATCACTCGTGGCCGATCAGGGTCACCCCTCCCCCCAAGTGAGTCTTTGCTACTACAGTATGGTCGAGTAAGACTGGTGAGGAAGGACAAGAGAACTTCAGAGAAGAGAATGCACGGCTGACCGCAAGGCACTGCAAGGGCAAGGAGAAGGGCAAACGCAAAAATCAACTGATTGTTCAAAGAATTGCGCCAGATGTGTCGGAGAAAACCCAAAAATATGTCCGATTGATATGCCCGAGAAGAACCCGCGTGTTCGTACCTTTGCCTGTGAATGCGACGGACGAGGAGCTGACAATTGATCGATAAAACGGGCTTGTGAGGATCATTTTAGCGAACAAATTTAGCCAAATTTTGAATGCGATGTTTTTGCAGGTTAGCAAGGACCTTCGTGCATCAGTATCGACCAGCTTCCTGATACAAAACTTAGAGGGTTTTCCAATACTCACAAACTAACTTTTCACGTTATTACTTATCATTTTGTTTGTTTTACGGGTCGACTCCGAAGCTGACTTGATCGTGTAGATTCGTCAAAATTATTTAATACCCCTTGCTTTAAGAACGAGGAATTTTCATGTTTTGTTTGCTTCATGGGTCGGCTCAAAAGCAGACAGATCATGTCGATTGGCTACCTTCCGCTTTAAGAACGAAGAATTTTCATGTTTTAATTTACTTATTGTTTTGTTTGATTTACGGGTCGACTCCGTGTCGATTCGTTTGAGAACGAGGAATTTTCATGTTATTTGTTTCACGCCGGTCGACTCTGAAGCAGACAGATTTTGTTTTTAAACGGGTCGACTAAGGCAGACAGAATGTGTCGATTCGCGGTCAATATTTCTATACCTCCCGCTTTAAGAACGAAGAATTTTCATGTTATTACTTAATGATTTTGTTTGCTTTACGGGTCTACTCCGAAACAGACAGATTTTGCTCATAAACGGGTCGACAAAGGCAGAAACGTGTCGATTCGCGGTCAATATTTCTATACCTCCCGCTTCCTTTATAAGAACGAATGGTTTAATACGCCATGCATGTTCATTGTTCTGTTAGCTTCATATCTGTATCTGAAGGATCGACTAGAGCAGTAGACGATTCGACTAACGGGCAGTCGATTCGTCAACATTTATAACCCCTCTATTTGCTAATTTATTCAGTTCTTCTAAGTGTCTCACGAATCGACTCTTGGGTGAGACGGAGACTCAAAGCAGACGGATCGTGTCGATTTGTCAACCATGCTTAGTTGCAACTTTACTTCCCTTAAATATAATCTTGTACATCACGAACTGACTTTTTGGTGAGACGGATCGACTCAGTTTGGGTGTATTGGACATGACTGAAAACTTATCCACTTTTATCAGATCAGTTGTCAGCTCCTCGTCCGTCGCACTCACAGGTAAGGTTACGAACACGCGGGCCCTTCTCGGGCATATCAATCAGCTGCAGTTGATTTTTGCGTTTTCCCTTCTCCTTGCCCTTGCATTGTCTTTTTGCGGTCACGTCAGCTGTGCATTCATTTCTCTGAAAATATCAGAAGCATTTTTTTGTCCTTCGACATCATTCCTGGGACGACTCCTCACCTTACTCGACCATAATGTAGTAGCAAAGACTCACTTGGGAGGAGGGGTGACCCTGATCGGCCACGAGTGAGATTTATTTTCATTTTCATTTGATTTCAAAACAAAACTTATTTGTTTCGATTTAATTTTTATTATAAAATTTTATTTTTATTTTTCTGCTGCCGAAAGAGATTGTCTCTGAAACGTATAGACTGAACACACTCAAACTAGATATGCAAGTTTTTATTTTCTAGGATTTCCCTCATGTCATATCTTTACTTTAAGTTGACCTATTCCACCAATTTGTTTTTAGCGTTAGATAACAGGGGAAAGGCCTCGTCAAGACTAAAAACATTTTTGTAGTGATGTTTTGTTTTCTGTTTATGCTCTTGGAAGTTCATCAACAAAGTTGTCAACATATATTCTCAATCACTGAGACTTTCCAGTTTGGTCTTATGGAGTGTGGTAACAATATATTTGCGTTCAACAGGAAGACTTGAATACTTTGTAGGTGCTAATGCAAATCAAATGCAAAGCAAAGCTAAGAGGTGATGACCTCATCCGGATGTGTACCAAATCGTTTATTTCCCCGAGGTTTTTCCCCGGTTTTCCGAGGGCATTGTTTCCGTTTTAAGTTGAAATAGAATGGAAAGCGTCTTGCATTTTTTAAATAGTAAACCATAAAGCTTTATTTTTAGTTTTTACCATTCTACTGACTCGACCGAAACTCACCTGCTTGTGAAAGTGATGAATAATTTATTGATTTCTCCCCCTCCGCCTCAATTTTTTCCTTTTGTAATGACCAAATCTTTTTGACTTGACAATCGATAGTCTCAGCCTTTCAAATTGTTTTTAAGCAAACCGAAGAGAGATTGGCGGAGTAAAATAAAGGACATTTTAACTACCCACGCCAACCTTCTAACGAAAGTGGGAACAAAACTAGAAAACGTGATCAACCAGCATTTCTAATGTGAAATTCTTTTTTACTTAAAATAAACTCTAATAAAACATCAACTTGAAACAAAATTTTTCGTTATGACACAAGGGGAAGCTATTTACAATGAAATTAGCGACTTTTAAAGTACAAAGCCATTGTTCCTTCCCTTAATTGCTTCCATATAAGGCGAGGGTGTGACATGTGACCATTGACGTCACTTTAGTTGCAATTTGCAGCTTAGCAAAGCGGTTCGCATTTCGCGGTGTTAGACAGAAACTTCAAGGTATAGAATTTCGCTTGATAAAACCCAAGTTTTCCCCGTTAAACCGGAGAACTTGCCAAAATGTGGCCCGCTAGGCCACTGTACTTGATTTTGATATGTTTGTTTATTGCAGTACATAGAGTTAACGGCAACAAGTCTCGAAAGAAATCAGGTAAGCAACAGCGAGTTGAAGGCAGCTTCACAAAACGCACTTCTTTTTTATTTTGTTTATGACCACTGAAGTTACTGTTCATGGAATGTCTACAAACTCATATAACCTTGGAACCGAAATGATATGTTTGTGAATGTTTTCAGTAAATTCACAAAAACTTTTTCTGCAATGCTTCAGTGGGGTATGCAATAAAAAACCGCCTTAATACTGCTGACAGCAACGTTTTAGTTCGGCCACTTCATGCTCAACGATTCTGACCGATATTTTAGATTTTGTGTATTGTCTATCCTCGCATTTATTTTGTAAATCACCTTTTCGCCGTTGAGGGCAGTAATATCTTTTCCATATGAGTTTTCCATCCTTTCAATAGTTGCGAATAATGCTATAATAAACTTGTTCCAACTCCTGTTTCACTTTCGTTCTGCTTGGATTCAATCAAAGCCGCCATTAGTTCTTTCATCGCGCAAATATTTTTTACAGCTACTAGTACGTTTTTTTCTTTATGAGAAACAAAGAGAGATAGCTATCATATGTACTGGTAACCAGTCTATACTGTAAAAGTTAGTATTTTCTAACAATCACTGGGTAAGTTATTAAGACGAGACATGAAATGTAAGAAACACATGTTTGCTAAAATTTTAAACTTTGTGGTTGAAATACGAATGAATTTACATTATAGAGTATTTGATTTCTCTATTGTTTCGATGGCTAAAAAAATGATTTGAATGGTTGACGAGAAGTCTTTTAAGTGCGTTGGTCTTTAGTGAAACCTTGGCGCAGTGCTTGATTCAGAATTTGTGAGAACTTTCACAGTCCAAGCGCTGTGATCGAACATTCTTGAAGCAATGCAAGATTTATCAAGATTGTGCCAAGATTTTAGTGGATTTTTATAGGATTCTTACGGTCGAGCGTGTTGTTAAGAATTTTGGACATTCATACTCCATGCTCATCGCCAGAAAATCATTAATAGTTTATACATTCAGGTTTGAGTTGTCGAAACGTTTTTGTTTATCAAATCCGGAACCCAGAAATTTTTAGAGTTTAAATTCAGTTTTCTGCGAGTTTCTCGAGTGCTGCGACGATGTAAAATTATTCTCTTTTATTCAGAGATAAATAATACCGATCTACTTTTGATCTACCTTGAATTAAGTTTATTTCGTCAACACTTCAAGGACAGTCTCTGTGTCATAGTCTAAGAACTCCGTACTATGGACAACAAGTTAGACAACAGCGATAGTTTGTTGTCAGTTTACAGTTCTGGGCAAATCTAAAAGCTTTATACCAAGGAGAACCGAACAAAAAATAATAGTTAACAAGGTTTGTGATACATAAATATGTTAGTGTTTTCGAATTCTTTTTTTCATTTTTAGACACCCCCAAGCGCAGGCCCCATTTATGATTATGAAATGATGATGATCTCTTGTCTTGCTTTCCCATTTAGTGTTCATTCATTGATCCATCTTTTTAAATGTTGAGTGTGTAGTTCATTTATACTGATATCTGCTAAACTACAGACAACAAAGCCAATCATGGCATAATTTATTCAGCACATTCCTCGTCGTTTAAAAACCTGTGCTTGTTAAAATCATTCATGGGCAATGGAAGCAAAAAATTATTTGGGGGGGGAGGGGCTGGCCCCCAACCACATTGTTTGGGGGGCCAGTGCCTCCTTGGTTCTGCTGCCCATGAGTTTGTAATGGGTTGCCCAGTACAGTTGCTTTGAGTCCCTATTACAGTTTTGCCTTTGTAATAATACTTCTTTCATTTTGAAGGGTTTTTATAAAAGTTGTGTTGGTTTATTATGTCTTACCAAGTTTAATGCTGAAGTTGTATCTAATGTCACATCTGTTCTCCAACAGCTTTGGCATTTTCCCAGTCATCTTATGCCAAAGAACTTACTGAGTACCACCGCATCAATGCCTCAGTGCTTCATGTTAGAGCAAAAGGATGTGAAGGAAAAATCACCTACTCTATTAAAGACAAGGGTGTGCCTTTCAGCATTGATGAAAAAGGCCATATTATTCTTCTTCGCCCATTCAATATCGATAAGACTTCGTCTTACTCCTTAACAGTCAAGGCAGTAACTAC
This sequence comes from Hydrozoanthus sils, assembly GCA_027575215.2. Taxonomy (NCBI): domain Eukaryota; kingdom Metazoa; phylum Cnidaria; class Anthozoa; order Zoantharia; family Hydrozoanthidae; genus Hydrozoanthus; species Hydrozoanthus sils. The sequence goes on from JAOBRD020705260.1 coordinate 5,087, forward strand.
AGGTGAGAAGTGTGTTGCACATGCCAAGGTATTGTTTAGAGTGATGAATATGAACAAGCACAACCCTTCATTTGAAAGCGATGAGTACATATGTTTCATCACTGAAAATACCCGAAGTGTGCATGTATTGCCAAGAATCCGTGTGACTGACCAAGATCATGGTGAAGCTGGTAGAATTCGGAGGATCAGCATTGTTGAAGCAGGGCTTCCGTTTGATATTCGGTTTGACAAGAAGAACAAGGGAGAAGCAGTTATGGTTGCAACCCAAAACTTGGATGCAGAAAAGGTGACTGGATATATGTTTGATATAGTTGCAGAGGATAATGGGGATCCGTCACGGAAGTCCCAGCCAGTGCATGTCAATTGTCAAGTTGTGGATGTTAACGAGTTTTCTCCCACCTTCATCAAAAGTCATTACACAGCAACTGTCCATCACGAAAGAGCTTATGATAACATCCTCATGGTGAGTAAATAGATACATTAAAATCAGAAGCATATTACTTAATGAGTAACAGTGAGTAAGAGTAAAGTAGGAGTAAAAACGTTGATATAAGTATTTTTTTGTTTATTTTATAACAAATTTAAATATTGATATATAAGTAATGAAAATATTACTGTTTCAATTATATTGATACTAATGATAATAAAGGTTCAGAATTTTGCATTAGACTCCTTTGTATAGTTTGGTAAAAATCAAAACTGCCTTATCTTAGTTGGTAATGAAAGAGGACATAAGATGTTGATATGTACTCTGCTGTCTTTCTCAAGAAAACTAAGAGATAAATTGTTTGTTCTGCAAATCTTAGGTTGAAGCTGCTGATGAAGATATTGGGGATGTGTTTGGCAGGATTTGCAAGTACACCATTACAACCCCAAACCAACCATTTAGCATTGACAGCAATGGCATTGTCAGTCTCTCCCGTCCACTTGGACCCGAGGCCTTCAGTCAGTATGTCTTTGAAGTGTCAGCTAATGACTGTGGTGGAAAAACATCACCTCAAAATACAAGAGTAACAATCAGTGTTGCTAGGGACTGCCACAAAGGTTTGTGTTTCATTTCTCGCAAACCCAAACAGGTTTTACCTTCAACTATCCTGCATAAATGCCCAAGTCGCCAGTTTTTCAGAGTTGATTTTGTTGTGCTAAAGTCACTGTACACCTGAGTACTTTTCAAGAAGTACCTATCATTGTAACATGAACAGGAATTAATGGGAAAATAAACAAAATGATCCTTTGCGAATGAACAGCGCTCTGAGTGACCTAACGAAGACAGATTTTGTTCTTGCATTTACTTTTCAGATTTTAATTTGATGCCTAGAATTCTCTTGATTTGCTTCTTATACTAAAAAAATCATTAAGAAAAAAAGCATCCCAGTGATGTTACATACATAACAAATTCCATAATAGCTTGGTAAAAGCTAAACATGTTTATTAAAAGTTGCAGCATGTTTACAGCTAGTATTTACATAAACCAAGGTCAATTTTTGGGGTCAATTTTTTCAGTCAAAAACTGTGACTTTTACACCAGAAAGTGTGATAGGCTATTTTAGCATCAAACAATTAAGATTTATTTGCTCAAATAAAGCACTGTCTAAAAGCATGTTTGTTTTACCCTCCTTTAACTTCTAGGCTTTGTTGGACCATCAAAGACTAAGATTCAACTAGCATCATGTGAGGGCAGTATTGTTGTGTCACCGGATGTAAGGATGAATGACTGTGCGTTGAAAGGAGGAAAAGCAAACTTTTCTGCCCTTGTTCACCTGGACACCCCAGTAGGATTGGGTTGTGACCGTGACAGGTATGAGGCTTCAGGGAGATATAGGATCTGTGGTGCTGATGGTTTTGTTGACCTTCTGCCAAAACCATGGAAGGGTCAGGAATGGACAAGGAAGCTAAAGCCAGTGAAGAAACATAATGGAAAGAAAGGTTAGTTTTTTTTTTTCAGCCCCAGGCAGTTGTTGATATCCAAAATCTTGTTACATTACACATACAATATAAGACATTTGCTATGGAGAAAATGAGATTCAACAAAACAAAATGAAATAGTTGCTGGAGATGAAAAACATTTGATTCTCTCAAACTTGTTCCAATGAAAAGTATGGGGGCTCTATTTGGGAGAATTTAGCAAATCAGGCCACTAGCCAGGATTTGTTGCAGGAGAGTGCAATCGAATGAGAAGACAGAGCAAACGAATATTGAAGGTGTGAGTCTAAGGGGGGGTCCAGGGCTTGCTTCCTTGGAAAATTTTGAAAGTTTCTGAGACTGAAATGTAAAACTGGCAGGCAAAACCTGGGTAATATTCACACATCACTTTAGAAAAACATAGCTAGAGGTTGATGTTGCTTTTTCAAATAGTTGGTTAACAAAAAGGTGGACCTTCACTGTCACGAGGGGGGGTGAAAATATACCTATTGCACCCTTCCTCCCTACAGGCCTGCAAAGTTGATCAGGATACAACTGGGACTAAAAGAGTTAAAGCTGTTGAACAAATTTTTGTGGCAACTGTGAAGAAAGTGTTTATTTTAGTTTGTATGACAAAGAACCTACAAGCTTGAAAATTTAGCGATTTTTTAAAAACTCAGAAAGCTAACAATTTGTAACGAACCAGTTAATGTTCATGAGTACTTATTACATTGATTTTTAACCATTATAAAAATTGTTATTAGCTAAAGTTACAGTTTGTGTAATATGTATAGAAGAAGTTCTGTGATAGTTCTCCTAATTAGTTCTCTATTACTTTCAAATTTAAGCTATTATTCTTGATAAGAAAAGTAAGCAAATATTCAAGCAAACTAATTAAAATCATTAACAAAGTGTTAGTAGCTGGCCTTAGTATGTATTTGCCTGAGGGTCAATTTGATTTGGTTAAGTTTTTTGAGATTTTATCAACAATGTTGATCTCTTTATAGTTTGAGAGAGTCTAAAAATGAAATTAAACTTTCCTTTCTTTTGAAATAATACAGATGACATGGCCTTTGACTTTGATGGCAAGACCACTGTAGTTGAGGTACCAAACCATGTAGTACCAGAAGACGTGGGTGTTGATTATACCATCAGTACCTGGATGAAGACCAAGTCAAGCAAGAAAAAACAGGTCGTTATTGCCAGTACAGACGATAGCCGGCTTGACAGGATACACTTTGCCTTGCTGACACGAAATAACCACCTTGAGTTTAAGCACCGACAAGAGCCCCAGCATGCAAACCGTGATCTATATTGTAAATCTGATTACCATTATTACAAGACACCTGTCTTTGACAACGAGTGGCATCATCTCACCATTGTTGTTAAAGGATGTAAGGTGCTGATGTTCATCGATGGGAAGTTTTACCTACCTCACAAGACTTCTTCAAACTGGCCTCTACACAAGTCCCACCTTAAAACCCGTCTTGTTATTGGTGCTCACTGGAATGGCAAGGAACAAAAATACACTGACTTTTTCAAAGGCCAGTTGTCTGGGCTTTCCATAAGGCCTAAGAAAGCAACACCATTGCAGGTAAATGAAAAAAAATAATCTTGAATCAGAATATAAGAGGTCTTTTATTTATAGCTAACGAACTTAAATTGTGAATAACAACTTCTTTGATAGTTCAGTCTAAAATATAGTACCCAGTTCTCAATAATAAACTTGCCCTTAACTGATATCCCTGCTGTCTGAATCTTTCATCTTTTTTTCTATAGCAAAGAAACTCCCATTGAAATAGAGAGATGGACTAGTTACCATTCTTCAGTAGAATACCTTCAGTTACAACTCAGTGTTGTTTCATTATCTTGTTGAGAAATGTTTCGTCAGTTACATAGCTGTCTCTATATTAAGTCTTTGCAACATTTGCTGATCATAATTAATCACTGAAAACAAGTTGCAAAGATCAAAAGTCAAGTTATGGAAAAGTTTTTGAAAGAATTAGTGGATATGAGATGCACATTAGAATTTGATTTTAAAAGGCTAATTCCATATATATGTAAGCACCCAATATTTGTGCTGTTCCAGGGCTATAAACATTAGCTAATATGTACTTCCATTTTTACAGCCTTGTTTAAAAAAGAGTTACTGTAACCTTTGCACTGTTTTTGAAAGGAGAGACAAAAAGTGTTTCAAGTGTAATTTGAACCATTAATTTTCTTTCAGATTGTGGAGTGTTTTATTGCATGCAAGGAGCATATCTACATTGATGGCCAGCTGCCAAAAGGTTTCACTGTCAGTGTAGAAGGATTTGATTCTCTGAGGATAACTGGTCATGGACAACCAGAGGATTTCCAAAGGCTTCTTCGCAAAGTCAGTTACAAGAATAAGTGCTTTGTTCCAACACCAGGCCGCAGAACCATCAGAACTGTATCAAAGTCCGGTGAGTGGCCACTGCCCACATTTTTCGTCAATGTTCATGTTAACCCAGCAATTTTGCCACAACTCCGAATCAAAGGATGCACAAACTTAAAACCTTTGCTCAACCATGTAAAGGACTTTGGTGTTTCAGTGTGTCGCAAATTCAGTGTTGGTAAAACTGGATGTGGTGGGACAACATACCTTGACTCTGTTGAAGTATCTGTGAAACCAGCCCTGACAAAAGGAGAATTTCTGATGTTTCCCAAGAAAGGCCGACATGGTACTGTCCTTGATGACTATGATATGAAGATGTATAATGACAGCAATGGCATTGTTATCCGAGGTGTTGCAGCTGCCAAGGCTTACGAACAAGTGCTGCGGGAGATGGTTTATGTAAACAGAAGGCCAAGCAGAAACCTACATCATCAGTTTTTTGTAAGTGTTTTTTGTTTGTCACAAATTTCAAGTCATGTCATGTTAATAGACAGTTCTTTGCATTCCTTAGACCTGCCAGAAGACCTGAGCACTTATCTTTCATTTTTTTTTATCTTAATAGGCTATAGCTTTAGAAATGGTCACTTAATGGGATGAAGAATGAATTAAAAAAAGGAAAAATGGTTTTGATGCATTCATAAAAGATTAAAATTAATATTAATTCTTCTCCCCCCCCGCCCCCCCCGTTCCCATTGGCTACTTAATTCATAAAATGCAGAGTCTTAGGCTTTTTACAAAGCCACTAAAGAGTACAACAACTGGTCAGAATGAATATAATGTGCACGATTGCTGGTGTAACTGTATGATTACTGTGAAATAGAAAACCTAGTATGTAGAACAAGTTAGTTTAAAAGATCCTGAAATTTACAATTGGCTAAAATCTTGCACCAATGGGTACAACAATGTACATACATAGCCAGAGACTAGTTTCCAGTCTTTCTTTTACCAAGATTGCAAAAGTGCCTCAGTTTTTTTTCCTCCTCCCCTGGGACTGAAAGAGTTTGACATTGGTAGGAAGCTTGGCTTGTCTTCCTCCCCCCCCCCTTCCATTTCCCTTGGTTTGCCTTCCTTTATCATCGAAACAATTATGACCACTGAATATGATTTGTAAACAAAATTCCCTACAGATCAATTTCACCTAAGAGGCAGTTTTCTGTAAGTTAATAAGACTTTGACACAAGCCAGCTACATTATACATACATGTACATAATTGATATTACTTAATGTTTATGAAATAGCTTAGTATTAGTTAATTAACTCCTATTCATTAACAAACCTATGAAATCCAACAGGTAAAAGCTTGTGACATGAACGGCAGGTTTGAAAGCAACCAGTGTGAGGTGAATCTGAACATTGTCAATAACGACAAACCTGTACATGGAGCAATAAAGGCAGTGAAAGAGAGCTTGCAAGTTGATGCTTTGCCAGGTGCTGTGATGTTGGATGCTGGGATGGCTGGAACAGCTTCAGGCTCACTGTCGGCTGGAGTGATGGCAGCTATCATCTCCTGCTGTGCCTCACTCTTCATTGTCCTTGTTGTGGCTGGCATATACAAGCTGAAAAAGTAAGTAAAAAGTCACCAAGAAAATGCCATGTATTAACCCGGTCAGTTATCAATATCCAACTTTTTCTTACATGAAACATACAAAATAAAACATTTGGTAATGAGAAAATAAAAATTGATCAAGTAAAGCAAACTAGTTACTGTTCAAAGATTAAAAGTAAAAATCCTCCAAACTTGTTAATGGAAAGTATGGGCTGTAGTTGGGAGAATTTGTTAATGCAACTGGGACCAAAAGAGTCAAAATGTCCAGGTGCACTGAAAGCTTTTAAGTCAGAGCAAGCCTGTTTGATTGGTAGGATTATCATGGAAATAATTACAGTGCAAAATATCTGTTACAAGTTGAAACTATCTCATGATGTTACTTAAGGTGATGTTACACAAGGCAATTTCTTATAAATGTCTCACAAAATGAAAACAAGTTGCAGAAGGGATGTTACATGGCACAACAGCTCCAGCAACTTGAAGAAAGTAACCGCAATCATTGCGAAAAGTAGAACCGGATTCTACTTTTGCTGCAACTTGTCTCGCAACAATTTTAGCCATTGCAGGGGGTGTTACTCGCTGCAATGGCTTGTGCAACTTGTGTCACAACGCCATTGCGACACAAGTTGCACAAGAAATTGCCTCGTGTAACATCACCTTTAGAACTGTGTTCTAGAATTCTATTATGGCCTTGCTGGAACTCTTTCTTGCAGTCAGTTGGTTTTCTTCACAAGTTTAACCCAAGAGTTTAGTCTTTAAAACTTGGAAACTTTCCCATTTTGCAAGAAACCTTGTCATACTGTTTTTTAACCTGACTTACCTAGTTGTGTTTCGTTTTTATTTCTTATTCAACTGGGTTTCTTCCTTGGATTATTACAGGTCAGCATCTACACTTGAAGTTGATGCTTCAAATGCAAAGGAGGAGTTGTACTGGGACGACACAGGCCTTGCAGGTGTGTGTGTCACCGTTAACCCCATGGAGAAATTCCAAGAGCTTGATTTGAATGAGGATGGTGCCCATGCAAGTGATAACTCTGCATCTGAAGATGAGGATGCTGACAATGTTGGAGCAAAGGATCAGCTGGAGTGGGATGATATGTAGTTTATTTGCTAACAGTGGCCTTTCAGTAAGAAGGAATGGGGAACTGTAAAGCTATTATGATAGCAAGTGAGATGCAAACTTCCAGTCCAGTGGTGTCGGTTTAGTTTTGAATTGTGATTTTAGAGTCTGTTTCCAACCTAATGATTTTTAAATGGTATAAGCTCTGCACGAAAGATTCACAGTCAAATAACCATATGGTACATACTTGAACTTTTTGTGAGGACTGAAACCCAATCAAATGTATGTATGTGGTATATTTTAAGCATAACCATCAACAAGCTGTAAATAGTTAAGTGCTCGAAAATGTTTGTAGTAGAATATTGCTTTAGAAGACTTTAAGCTCTTATCTGAAATAGTGGATTTGAACATTTTTATATTCCATTCTTGATACTAACCTATATGATAAATTAGCCCATTTTCAGCTGTGTAGGTGAAGTTTAACATGTTTAACCGGCAATGTTTGTTGGTACATGTTTTGTGGTTCCAGTTTGATTTCCAGCAGTTGGTCGGCGTTCAGTTTGTAAACAGTTTTGTACTTTTTTTGACATTTTTAATTAAGTACTGATTGTATGAGTTTTATCGTCATTGTTTTGAGTTTGTAATGATATTAAACTGCTATTAACTGATTCTGGTTGCTGTGTGGTTTAACGCGAACCCCCGCGAAATAAATAATAAATATTTCTGTTGAGTTGCACCATGTTGGCATGTAACTTTACACGATAGCATGTTGCCTGTGGCTGTTTTTTATTCAATCCGTTAATTCCCCATATATTGTGTTTATAATCATAATGGAACTGCTCTTATGTCTTTTCATATTATTTCTCGTTAATTATGACCTTTCGTGTTTATTTCTGTTGTATTGGGTATGTACCCCAATACTTTCAATCTTAATTGGCTTGATCATGAATGGCAAGTTTACCATGAAAAATTTCAAGTCAGTTTTTCGAAATGCTGCCCAGTGTGTTGCCGAGTAAGAAGAGTTACTTTGTAAAATCAACTGAAAAGTTCTTTGTTTAATATTTCCGCAGTCTTAAGTTTTGGATAACTAAAACTTCGCTCGGCAAAGACGGCATAAGAAACATTTCAAGTCAAGAGATTGTTTCTAGGGTGACTGCATGCATGAACTAGCTAATGTGCGATCAAAAAGAAAGTTATATTGTACTGACGTAGTTTTAAAAAAAGTTGTTTAATCCTATTTAAACGAAACTGTTAAGCCTAACATAAAAGACGCCATGGAATAAATGATAGAGTATAGTATAAAGAAAAAGTTCTGTTTTTGTGTCGAAAGTTGTACCTGACACCTTATCCGTTGGTCATGGCGGCTGTGTTTGAAGTTATCAGTTGCTGCAAATTGATGCAGAAATGGAGTGGGCTTGGTTCAGAAGTAGCATGCAGAAGAAAAGGTACTTAGGTTAAAAGAAATAAGCTGGTCATTTCTTTCTGTGATAACATAAGAAAGTACACCTTTGGTATACAAAATTCAGTGAAAAAGCTTGGTCAAGCCTTGGTAGCTTGCAGATATTGGTTCCAGGCCTCCTCTTGAAATTGATAAAATCGGGAAGGGATGAAAGTGTGGAGTCTGTTGACAAATGCTACTGACTTTGTACTGCAAGAGTTTTGCAAAAAACAAAAAAATATTCACACAAGGATGAAAACTGATAAACAGCATGCACAGAGGGAATTGAAAGAAATTTAATACAGCAGTATTCCAACTCGGGAGATGTTTCTGTTAAAACCGATAATTGTGACCTTGTAAGAAAATGAAAAAAGAACGAAACATTTTGCCACAACAGTCTGTAAGGCTATTTGATAGAATGCTCCGTCCCTTAATTTTCTAGTAGTCCTTCCACTCAAATTCGCCCAAAGTTTATGGATTGGCAGCAGATTTTAATACTGATGCACATCTGTCGGAACCACTCACGACGTTATCAGTTGAAAACTTCAAATGTTTAAAATATCTCAAGAACCATAAAATATTTTGACAAAATTTCTTCACCGTTTTCCACATTAAGTAAGGTCTACCCACCGAAGTAATAAAATTTTTCACTTCCTATGCACTTTAACGCCCTCGTTCAAGAAGACAAGAAATGTAACTGATCAGCAAAAGAGGTTTATAGCATCTTACCCTCACAATATAGATCCCGGGGAAGGCCTAGGGGAGAGGGGGAGAGGGGGAGAGGTTCTCCCCCCAAATATTGGTAGGGGTGCGCGGCCCTCTTCCCAAAAGGCCCTTACCCTATTTATGACTAAACTCTGTGACTTTCCCTACCCTATTTATGACTTGAGTGGGGCATGATTAATTTTAAGTGGCTTCTTCTAAAACAGAAATTCAAGACTAGCTGGGTGCAAAAAACCGAGAACCAAAAACGGCTGAAAAACATACCCTTTGTGGCTGCACGTACCTATATAGCCCATGCATGTAAGGGAGTACCCCCCCCCCCACC
>JAOBRD020705363.1:0-10742 GCA_027575215.2 Hydrozoanthus sils
CTGTCTGTCTGTCTATCTATCTATCTACCTATCTATCCATCCATCTGTCTGTCTGTCTGTCTATCTATCTATCTATCCATTTATCTATCTACCTATCTATCCATCTATCTATCTGTCTGTCTGTCTGTCTATCTATCCATCTATCCATCTATCTATCTATCTGTCTGTCTGTCTGTCTGTCTGTCTGTCTATCTATCCATCTATCTATCTATCTATCCATCCATCTATCTACGTTTATCTGTCCTATCATCTTCTTCATCTTTATTGGTAATCCAGCCTCTGGATATGTAGCCATACGCATGACTGTAACAAGTGTAGCTTCTGCTATTGTGATTGCAACTCGGTATAATTATAAAATGTATTTTCTCTCTCCGCTTGAAAACAGCAAAGTGCAATTGACATGAAGGCTCTTGATGTTAAATCGATCATGGACACATGGACACTGCAGAAGAACTATCCCGTTGTAACAATAAAGAAACCAACATCCGGGAACCTGGCCGAAGTTGTGCAAGAGCGCTTTTTGTTTGATGCGAAGGAAAGGCAATCTTCAATGCAAACCTCACCGTTTGGGTAAATATCCTTTACTTTGCATTAAAACTTAGATTGCTCCTCCCAAATTTGGGCGAGAACAAAAAAGGAGAGGGGGGAGTGGGGGAGGCAAGCAAAGGAACCTTCTTTCTCTCTCCTACCCCCTCCTTTCGTTTTTTGCTCTCGCCCCAATTTTCGCGCAGCCAAAAAAGAAAATCTGCCAAAATCCAACGAAAACGCTTGTTATGCAGGTTAGACTTTAAGAGTACATCAAAACCCGCATGTAAGAACCTAGTGAATTAAGAACCTATAGGGCCTCTCGTTTGGACTTTTAATAACCAAAAATATAAGAACATGTTCAGGTTGGCAAACTAAACCAGGTTCTTATATGGAAAATTGAATGCTGCTTTAAAAAAAAATTTAAGAAAAATCCTTTTACAGTGTAATATCTTGTATTTTTTTTCATATTTTCTGCCAGAAACATACACAATCAATTTTTTTTTCTACTAGTCTTTACATTATAAGAACCTTATTAGCCACTATTAATACTAAATACCCAAAAATATAAAAACCTAATTAGCCTCTATTATTAATAAATACCCAAAAATATAAGAAACTAATTAGCCTCTATTATTACTAAATACCCAAAAATATAAGAATTTAATTAGCCTCTTTTATTAATAAATACCCAAAATATAAAAACCTAATTAGCCTCTGTTATTACTAAATACCGAAAATTAGCCTCTTTTATTAATAAATACCCATAAATATAAGAACCTAATTAGCCTCTGTTATTACTAAATACTGAAAATTAGCCTCTATTATTAATAAATACCCAAAAATATAAGAACCTAATTAACCTCTATTATTAAAAAGTAACCAAAAATATAAGAACCTAATTAGCCTCTATTATTACTAAATACCCAAAAATATAAGAACCTAATTAGCCTCTATTATTAATGAATACCCAAAAATATAAGAGCCTAATTAGCCTCTATTATTAATGAATACCCAAAAATATAAGAACCTAATTAGCCTCTATTATTACTAAATACCCAAAAATATAAGAACCTAATTAGCCTCTATTGTTAATGAATACCCAAAAATATAAGAACCTAATTAGCCTCTATTATTACTAAGTACCCAAAAATATAAGAACCTAATTAGCCTCTATTATTAATGAATACCCAAAAATATAAGAACCTAATTAGCCCGAAGTTGAAAAATCTAGGTTCTTACACGCGGATTTTTACTATACCACCATTCTGTTTCTCATTAAGCAGTATTCTCAGTGCTAAGCTTGTTTTCTTAGGTTTAATCCAACTATTCGTTTGTTTCCAGAGATTAATGTATTACAACAAATTAAAGTTTTATCTTGCATCTTAACTCTAGGATCTTCGACGTTGTACATTTAATGTATGTCTGTGGTGATAGGATCAAAAAAAACGGCACGCATGCGCACTACAAAAAAAGTCGCACAAGGAAAATATGATGGCCGGGAAGAAGGCTTGCAAGCGAGCGTCTTTCAGGACTTTTGATTTCTTTATTTGACAGGCGACTTTCTTTATTTTCCGAACTTAGAAACTTATTCCCTTCCTGAATTGATACCACTGCTTAGATTCTGTCCATGGTTTAATGGTATTGCGTGCAAGCCTCTTGTTTACACTCAACAACTGCGTCATTTCGAGTGTTTCTGTAAAGTGAATGAACTTGGCAAACTGTAAAAGATGAGCACATACACAAATAGATAAGCTCGATATTTTGTCAAAACGTTTTATATGTAATAATAAAGAAAATGAGATAAAGTATTTTTTTATGGTTCATATGAAGTTTTTAAGACGACTTCAAAGTGAAGTGTTCGCACGAACTGCAGTTACCTTCACAAAGTAAAAAGGATCCGTTAGATGTTAAATCGTGCAGCTTACAATATTTGTTTTTCAGAAAGGTAAACAATAAGCCATATGCATTTAAATAACTGTCTTTAGGCAGAGTTTCAATAATTTTTATTTTCTATTCACTTCTACATACAAAAATTCTATCATCATTATTGATTATTTGTAGCTGCAGTCTCAAACATATGCATGGCGCGAAAAATGGGTCACGCGCTCTGTTTTCCTACTTTCAAGAAACCATTCATGATCAGGAGCAGAAACTGGTGTTTCGAGTCACGGATTTTTCATACGAAACATCTTTTTGAAAAGACTTTAACCCAAACGCGGTTTCAAAAAACGTTTTTTCCTCTCCTCGTTCGTGAAGGTCTGACCAGAGGTGTTTCGATTGAACTGAATGTTAAAAAGGTTCAAGATTTCTTATAAGGCTATTTTAAAATTTATTAAAGAGCCTGTGGATTTAAAAAGGAAAAGTTTTGCGTGTGTTCGACGCTTATCATAGAAAATACGACAAATGACTTTTTTTAAAATCTAGCATATTGTATACTTTGTGAGCAGCAAAACATGTTGCTTCCCAAGAAAAAATTGTCTTGCTGTTTAAAAACGTTTTCGTGTCCCACAAAATTGTTTAGGACGCTTGACAGCAGTGATAGTTCTGCAAAAGGCACACGTAGTTGCTCAAAAGATTAATTGGAAGAAACAGACTTTGGCCCTAAGATAACTTCTGAACAAAGCTTAGTAAAATGTTGGTGCACTTATATATATATGATGAGATTTAATTTAATTAATTAATTTTCAATAATTTTTTAACTGCAAAAAGTAATACTAGTAATATGAATAAAAAAACCAAGATTAAACAAAATTAATAAAACAAATTATAATAAAGGAACTAACTAAATGAATAAGTTGAGTAAAATAACAGTTATAAAGATTTTTATTACAACAGCTGCACTTGATTCATGCAAATTTTAATAAACATTAAAACTGCATCCTAACCCTGATCATGTGAAGTAGATGATTTACAAAGAAAGATGAAAGACTTGGAATCCACCAAAACTGATTTATGTTTAATATCATGTACAAAACCATATAATTAAATACTAATTTGACTACATAAGACTAGAATACAAAAATAAAAGCAGTTACTAAAGAGAGTTTTTAATACATATATTATAGCTGGAATTATATTGGACTCGGGTTTTGCTCCTCACCCATAAACATGCAGTAAAAAATCAACTTTGCAGCCAACAGAACAGCTTCATTTTACTAATTAAACTGGATTAGAGTTCTTCCATGTAGAAACATGGCAATAGTTTGGATCAGAAACAAATTAACTGGCTTATATATTATATTTGAAAATTTAGCTTTTAATTTGTGAGGCTTCAATTTAAATGTAAGTCCTCTCACATGCAAACGATACAGTACTTAGGTTTTTTTTAAAAACATTAATTTTTGCTCTTAGCATAAATCACACTCAGTTCATAACTGTTGAATACAAAAAAATCTTTAACACAAAATATCTTTTAACAGAATTTTAGCAAATAATTTTAATGTTATTCACATGAGCCAGGATAAGAAAAATTGTAGTTGTATACAAGTACTGCTGTCCCGTGGCCACTGAAATGGTTGGTATTACATATGATGTGTCTGCAATTCTTCATCAGAGGTGCTGCATCCTCTAGTTCAGTATGGAAGGAATTGTCCAGGGGCAGTGATACTTAATTTATTCCAGGAGAACTTCTAGGAGTATAGCCCAACCTGTAGTTGAAGACAGTGCCAGCATCATATCGAAAGTATTAACATGATACACAGCTGTGCAAACAAGAGTAGCGTAGAGAACCTGAGTTGGAAATAATGAAAAAAAATTGTTACAGCAATTTTACGATGAACTCTCATAAAGTTGAGCAAATCACTGCATTAGACATTTGTTTACTCCCAAATTACATCTTTTATGAGACTTTATTAAGAAGATATATATGTGTCCTATAAGTTCAAATTACCTATTAAATGCCTATTTACCACTAAAATGTCATTTTCAATCTTTAACCCTTTCAGTTCCAGTAGTATTGGTAAAATAAGTCTCCCTTACTTTTCATGGAACAAGTTTTTGAGATTTTCATTTTTCATATATCACTTCTTCGCATTATCTCAGTACCAACTGTCCTACTTTAGTTACAAAAATATTCAAACAACGAAAAAAAGGTCTGAAAATTAAATTGTCCAAAAAAAATAAATTCAGAACATTAAAAAGTTCAGAGTATTCAAATTCAATAATTACCATAATTTTAATCACTGACTTAATATCGCAAGATTTGGTGTTGGTGATCTGTAGAAAGCTCAAGTCTACCATTCTAGCGTTCAGGTGTAAGTAAGTGATTTATTCATGAACATGTTGCGAGTGTTTGGTCAATCTTAGTTAGAATGAAAGGCACAATTAATATAGTGTTTTAAGGATACTAAAAATAGCAGACCAAAGAAATAAAATAGTGCTTAATTGTATTTGTTGGTGTTGTTTTAAAACCAGTCAGCGAGTTTTACTGATAAATTCAAAAAAATATTTGCACTGCAATCATATTATATTGTTGTCGTTTGTCTGGAATTCGTGGGTAAACATGTCCAAAAGTTCTTGTCCGAAATTAATGTCCCAACGTTTAAGGTCCAAATTTTTCGTAACTAAAGTATTTTGTTTTGATATGTAAGGAGAAAATAGATGTTGATAACTGACTGAAAGGGTTTAAAATATCTCTTCTAGATGATGTTTACAAAATAAAATAAATATTTATAAGAATGTATAAATTATCCATAAAAAACCATTGAATTTATGAAGTTTTCGATGACCTTATACATAAAAAAAAGTAGAGTTCTAAAAAACTAAACAACAAACTGCTAATCACGACTATTAGACAATTGCCATAAATACAAGGAACATGGAACACAAGAAAACCATTTGACAAACTGGAACAATATCTTCTGGCATTAGCTTTGTCTTACTTTTACCAACCATGATTATTATCTGCTTACCTTGGATTCACCAAAGGGCTGTCACTTGGCTACTCGTGGATGATTCAGCCAGAAGGTTATGAACATTTGCAGTGCGACGGGTGCAAACAGAGCAGATCCACAATCGAGTCGATCGATCACATAATGCTTCGGTCTTTCCTTTTATGAAGAATGTAGCGAAGAAAGGATCAAATGTTACATCTGCTTCCCCTTTCTGTAAGCCAAACTGAAGAAACTTTCGAGGTGGCAGAAACAGATGATGAAGATGATGAAGTGAACTCGACCTCTCGTGGCAAAAGCTATTTTTCCACAAACTAATTTCATACTCTCTAATTACTAAATTACGACCAAGAACATATGAAAAATTTTTAAACAGTGCACATGACAGAAAACATTCTAGGTGGAATTAAAACAATGAATCAGGTCGATCGCGGCCGACTGCTTGAGATCGAACGAAAGTTCTTGGTCGCCACACGTGGAAGTTTCATAGTTTCGTCTGCCAAGCAACAGATTTTCAATGAAATATGTAGCAAATCGTGGTTAAAAAATATACAATCCCCTTTGACTCAACGCTAAGTAACTCTGGAGGCAGATTGCAGGTCTGGAAAGGTTTGATTTGGCTGTCTTCTTAGAAAACTTGTCTAATTGCGCTAATAAGCCGAAACAAAACTCCATGTTTTGAACTCGGCTCGATCTTTTTGTAGTGCGCATGCGTGTCGTTTTTTTTTATCCTGTCGTCAGTGGTAGAACTTTTATTACTAACGTCTTAACATTCGTTTTTTTTTTGCTGGACAGGTTCAAATGGTTTGTTCCATTCACCTTCTGCAAGGCGAGCTCGCCCTGCAACACTGCCAAGCCTGGAGACGGCTTAGTTTGGCTAAATAAAACTAACGGTAAATGAAAAAAAAATATTTAGGTGGTGCTTAGTTAATATACACGGACTGGTTAGGAAAGCCGCCAAACCTCAAAACAGAAACACAAAGAATGTACAAAGACGCTTTGTTTTATTTTGAACGAACCGTGGCCCTGCACATTCTTTGTTTAAGGTGTTATTGAGATATCTTGTTGATTTGCATTTCAACACCTTTTGCACGTTTTGTGCAGGTTCAAGACCAGGAAACAAAAGAAAACGGCGAACAGAGACACACTAATGGTTTCCTTACAAGTCCGTTTAATTATTGCTGCTATATACACTACACTTGTTTACAAAAATTCTGCCATTTAAACATATATACCTTTTTGTACGTCCATTAAATAATTGATGACAGATGTGTAATTTTTTACAAAGGATAGTGAAAGGTGCATAATTACATGTGTTACCAGCTATAAAAAGACAATGATGAGCAATTATCACAGCCTTCCAACCTCATGAAAAAATACGTTGTTAATCGGTATTTGGTGATGATGTACATTGTCTCATTTCGACTAATTTACAGCTAGTCGCACTTTTTATTAGGAAGTTGCAATTAACCATTAATACAGGTATTTCAGCTGTCAACACCTTTTCCATGAAACTAAAAAAGCAATATATATCTCTATATATATTTCGGTAGAACAGAATTTTTGTAATGTTTATGTATATGTGTATTTTTTATTTTATATTTAACTATGGGCGGTGTTCATTATATACGGATCCAAATTAAACTATACACAAGCGTGTACACTTCTAAGCGTTTCTTCTTAACTTAACAATTATCTTGTTTCAAAAGAGCTTTCGATTCTTGTTTCATCGCAACTCACTAAAACTGTACTGGCGCTTCATAACCTGAAACCAAAGAGCGTATTTGCAATCGACCACTCCTTAAAATATGGCAGCAGTGCATTTTACCACAATGCATTGCGAACATTACACCGCTAAAAGAAACTCGGGGGAAGGTAAAACTCTTCCTTTTACCAACAAGCAACTAAATTTGTCAAATTTGAGGTTTACAGGTTCTCAGTATATGCGTTATATGGGCATTTTTAGACGTTTATGTGCTGGGAATTGTGGGTAAATGTACAGATCGTCATCTAGTGAGCAAAGTCGAGTTGTTAAAAAACGATAAGCCCTTATCCAGGGATAATTACAATAACAATTCAAATATTTTTGTCAAGAACTAACCTGGGGTTATCGCTGATCTACCTTTCAACAACTCGGCCCTGGACCTCGAGTTTACATGTACGTGTGTGCATGCGTATTAGTAACGTGTAAGTTATGGATAAATCGACTTAATAATTATTCCTGTTTTTCATTCTACGTAGTTTTTAAACCGTGTAAAATATATCACCCGAGAGTTCTGTTTTAATTTCTTTTTCTTGGTTTGGATTTCTCGAGCAAGAAAAACCTCATGGTCAATCATAAATTTTGGATTCCAACATGGCCTCCATCTTGGAAATCTGATGGTTTTTAATAGATTTGGAATCGTTTAACAACGTTTCTGTTTAAAGTATCGTCAAATTTTACATTGTGAGTTCGAAATAGTGTTTAGTTTATTTCTTCTAAGCATAGTTAATATAGCCGACTGGTTATGAAACCGTTGTTGTAGGTCTTTGTTCCTTGTTTCTTTTGTTTACTAGTGTTGAAGGTGCACAAAATACAGAAGGTTTTGTATTGCAAATGAACAAGTAGCCAGTCAAAACATTCTCACTCTCACTAACACCTGCAACAAAGAATGTGCATCCTCACGATTAGTTCAACCTCTTCGTACATTCTTATTTTCCTTTTCAAGTTTGCCGGCTTTCATAACTAGTCGACTATATTAACTATTTTGTAAGCCAAGAGCGCTTTATATGATCTGAAATCTTTTCCGTCAATTGAGAGTCTAACATTTCAATAAACGCTTTTTTTTTAAATCATAAATTAACAGGAAGAAAGGCTCGTTAATGAAATCACTCGGTTTAGTTCTAAAGCAATATAAATGTTTGCCAGTCGTGAGTTGCAGTTGGTAAAAACGTTAGGGAGCCTTAGCAAAGAGGACGCCAGCGATGACGAAAACGGCAAGAACAATAGTGAATGCAATACCCGCATACCGTCGTCTCGAAAATTACAGAAAAGCTCAATATCGGAGTTCTTGCAACAATGGGAACGACCAATGAAACTTTTCTCAATCTTCTTTAATCCCTATAAAAGAAAGTTCAATCTTTTACTGTTAACAAAGCGTAACTAGTCCTGACAAAAGAGAGGGCAAACGAGCCAGATATGGTCGAAGAAGGCGAACTGTTATGTATTACGATATTTGGTTTTGCTAAGAAGTAGTGTTCTAAATCAGTCAACGACAGAAATGCAGATATCACACAACATTGATTTTGTAATTATACGGCTAATGCAATACCACTCTGACTTGGTGCAGTTTCCATGTAACACGTGATATTTGTTCAGATGTTTCTCTCAGCCGATCAGTGAGAAGGAGTACTTTTTTTATAATACGTCAGCCATAGTTTTGCAACAGACATTGATTTTTACTTAGAGATGCGTAACAGCTTCGAGCTACCTCAGTTGTTCGAAACCAATTTTAGTGGAAGGATGGAACTGCTCGGAAAACCGTTAGTAACCAACACACGCGCCTTTTTTAACTACCGCATATCATGATCACATTCAGCGCAACACGAAGGGGCTTAACGCCGACCCGCTAGATGTCCATTTAAAACGTCAATTCTTAATTGGAATTTTCCTGGATACTTTTTAGACTAAGAGGTATTTTTAAAGGTCGAGAATTTATATGGCTTGGTATTTTTATGGTATAATGGGGACTTTTCCGATGGTCATTCCTACCATTTTCACCCTGGATTCCACCCCCCCCCCCCCTTCCCCCTCCCACGGGATTAGTACCGTCTGCCGGAATAGTCAAAGACTCTTATCTGCTGAGCACTATAGAAACCAGGGCCCGGTTGTACGAAACCTGGATAAGCTATCCGCTGGATAAAAGTTAATTATGGTTGATTTTTTTGTCGATTTTTCTATTCGTCGTTGTTAAGGAAGTGAAAGAATCCTAAAATAATGGGAAGAATGGCGTCAATCAAGTTTCAATATAGTTTTACTGCTGAAAATAGAAAGCGCTTATCCAGCGGATAGCTCATCTAGGTTTCGTGCAACTGGGCCCAGAAGTAAGCACCGACCTCATGACCCACTCAGGCTCAAGAAAGTATTTAAAATACCAACTAATGAGGCAATTTGTTTATCAGGTAAAATTGCGTGGGATGGTAGCGGTTGGATCAAGGGCAATGTTCACCACAAAGGTTTCTATCGAGTAAACTATGACAAGGAAACGTGGTCAGAGATAGCCAAGCAAATGAAAAACAATTTTATGGTAATAAAGATTGGTTCGAGGTTCTATCACATCTTTATAACTTAATTATCATTACGTACCTTCTTGCAATTGTAAGGCCAACGCCGTTGTTTTCTGCAGGTTTTCGCTTCATCTGACAGAGCAGGTTTGCTTACTGACGCTTTTAGCCTGGCTCGGTGAGTTGCTTTTGTATCTAATGAACTAGTCGGGGACCGTTGGAGGCAGGGGACTTCCACAAACACATATACACCTTTTTTCTAGTACTTTTTGAATAAGGAATCTTTCCTAAAGAGCGTTTTTAAGGCACAAATGGGACTAATAATTAAGCTTGTTCGCATAGTTCGGATACGTTTAAATTTCTAGTAGTTGCATAAAAACCATGTATAAAGATAAAGCGTGCATTTGAGAATCATCTTAAGGGAGCTTACCAGGGTTTCCAATAATCGAAACTACTCTTTCAATGCTGTGGCCCTCAAACCTTGCAAGCCATCCATGGCCCACAAACCTTACAAGCCCTCCGCGGCCCCCAAATCTTGCAAGCCCTTTGCTGCCCTAAAACCTTACAAGCCCTCCGCAGCCCCCAAACCCTACAAGCCCTTCGCTGCCAAAAAACCTTACTCAGCCCAAAAGCCTTACAAACCCTCCGCGGCCAACAAACCTTGTAAGCCCTCCGCGGCACCAAAACCTTGCAAGCCCCCCATGGCCCCCAAAACCTTACAAGCCCTCCTCGACCCACAAACCTTACAAGCCCTCCATGACCCCCAAACCTTACAAGGCCTCCGCGACCCACAAACCTTACAAGCCCTCCGCGGCCCTTAAACCTTGCAAGCCACTGCAGCCCACTATCCTTGCAAGCCCTCCGCAGCCCGCTATCCTTGCAAGCCCTCTGCATTCCAAAAACCTTGCAAGCCCTCCAAATCCCACAAACCTTGCAAGCCCTCCGCAGCCCACAAACCTTGCAAGCCCTCCGCGGTCCACAAACTTGCAAGCCCTCCGCGGTCCACAAACTTGCAAGCCCTCCACGGCCCACAAACCTTGCAAGCCCTCCACGGCCCACAAA
>JAOBRD020705467.1:0-14494 GCA_027575215.2 Hydrozoanthus sils
TGGTGCGGTCTTGGTCGGGGATTTCTATGAACTGGCTTGCAAAGTCAAGTGATTTCTTAAGTAGGTTTTCGGAGATGGAGGGGTAGAAATCAACAATGTCGAACACTATAAATGACAGTGCATGCTTGTCTGATAAGCTGGTGAACCATTTGATAACTTCGTTTGTGTTTTTCCACTGGTTGGCTTTGGTGCATGAACGGACTTTTTCGTTGATTTTTTCTACGATTTGCTTGCTGACACGCCCGAGATTTGATTTTGCAGGGTTGATAAGCCTACAAGTAGGGTTATTTTGAAAATTCTCCTTGTGATCTTTAAGTGTGATGAATGCTTGTTGTTTCTGCATTATTTCTATTCTCTCGCTGATGTCTATACTATCATTAACGCCATACCACAATTCCTTATCACGGAGAAAACTTTCAAAAGTGCTTTTAATATGTGCATGGACATTCTTAATCTCAGAAGTAAGTAAGCTACACTTTACTAGTTGGAACAAAACTATCGAAAACCGCAGGAAGTAGTCAAATCAATAGCGAAGAAAAATTAGTTGTTACAAAACTTTCATTTGCCAAGAAGTAATAAAACTGTTTTGCTAAATACCTTTTTACGCGTTGGATAGAGACTTAACTGGTGGCTCTACAACAACTTTTAAATAAAAATTTTACCCCGTCTTTTCATCACGTCATTTCAGACGGTGTCTTCGAGATTCAATTGTCAACCAACACGTAATTCAAGATTGTAAATCCGCTGTTTATCTTCACTTCTTGCGTTACCTCCGTTAATCTCAATCTCGCCTGACAGTCTGCAGGCCAGTATCTTGCTTAATTGCAAAACGAAGAATCTGGAGGTTCCATGGGCTCAGATGCATTTGTACAAAGCTAGAGCAGCTTGCTAGACTCAGCAAGGGAGCTCAACTTTCTGAATATGGCTTCGAACCAGTCGTTGGTCTTTGTTGGTTTTTCGTGGCTACTGCCTGCTAATGAGGCAGTAAGCTTCTATATCATTGGTTGTGTAAGTGGTTCCATAAGTAAGTAAGTAAGTAGGTAAGAGTGACTCTATTATCCTGTTTATCTTCGCCTCTTCGGCTGCAATAATAGTCGAAAGAAAATAGATTTTGTTGTCGAATGATTCCGAAGGAATGTCTGGTCTATAATGTTTCATGTAAGGAAGAAATGTCTGGTCTATAATGTTTCATGTATCTACGATGTACTTTCGGCGGCAGAAATTGTGAAAACCATATTTTTCCCTTTTCACCTGAAAACGAACACAGAATCGAGTAAAGCTGTCAGCTAAACCTGTTTACATAAATTTTTGCACTCGGATCGACTCGAATTTGAGTTAAACTTCCCCGCAAACTCTTGCAATTTGATTTTATAGAAGTTATCAGACACGGCATTCAAACAATGCATCAAGTGTGTTCTTGAAAACAGTGTACAGTATGGCTGCCACGATATTTTTAGCTGGTACTTATTTCCAGCTATTTATGTTTTGTACTATCGTTCCAATCATCTCGTCAGAGAAAGTTACTATCTGTCCATGATTGAAAGAGAGTTGATCTTATCCTATCAAAATGTACTGGATCATTCAAATTTAGCGTTGCACCTGAATTTGCTAAATACGATGAGAAGATTCATACAACAAAGGATTCGTTTTACGGTTTGCAAGTGGTCTAAGCACGGACTATACCTGTTTATTTACTCGAGAACAAAGATATGTTGCTGATTTAACTATCTGTATGGATGTGCACCCGAACCCTGGCTGGGATCTAACAAGATCTGTATCAACATATCAGTTTAAAGGAGCAATGTACTGACTCGGGAGACTAGTTTCTAATGAGAGATAACTTGATTTCGGGTTGGCCTAACCCGAAATCAAGTTTATGTCGTAGAGTGGTAAATCGGACTGTATCTTATCCATCCTGAAGTTATATTTGTTACTCTTGGCCAGAACAACATTTCACCTCTTCGCTATAATTTCTGTCAGTATTTCTTTTATTTTTTTTTCTAAACGTTTAAAATGACTTCGAGATCCCCCTTGCTTCTATCTCGCCACGATGGGCTTCGTAGTGGAAGCGGTCCACCTCTGGAATCAACTACAGAAGGAAAAAAAACATAAAGGTTACTTCCTGAATTATGATAAATAGTAGCGAAATGTCAAGATCACTGAATGCAAGGTCTGAACGAAAGAATTATGAACAAACAATCGAGTTCACGCGCCATAACTACAAAAGCGAATTCAATCAATACATGATTGTAAAACTTACCTCTTCAAATAAAATCCTCTTTCGATTCCATCTAAGTGCTGTAGAAAATCGTTGAAAAACTCAGAAGTGTATTGGCATTATAAACTAACTGCAAATCTTTCTCGCGGACGCGACTCCACATGAACTGATCGTGGCCCACGTTTGTTTGTTTCAGTTAATATCGAACACATTTGAAGTAGACTAGAACTTAGTCTCCCATAACGGGACATTGCTCCTTTAATTTCCCGCGCTTAAAGATCCAGTAAATGCAAATGAAGCTACTGTCAACCGTCAGTCTCTTTACTTTGGAGATCGTCTTTCCTACCACGGCAATGCGGCACACTCCTTTTGTTATTGTTGGCTTCACCCTTCTAATGCAGGTATTTACAAAAATATGAAATACAGGAGATCAAGAGGTGGAAAGCAGGTTTAAAAAAAGCGGGAATTGCAAAGGAATATACAAACATTCGGGAATCCTGTCGGTATAGAAACAACTCCAATCTCATTGTTGTTAATGTGTGTTCAAAGATATCAAACAGTGGCTGTAATGGATCAGAAAGGAAAGATGCAAATATTTCGACTACAAAAAGTTCATCTGCTAATAATAATAATTCTGTGTTTTGCCTATTCAACTCGCTATTGCTTAACAACAAAGCAATAGTATGCCACAATAAAATCAACGCTTCTCAGTTGAACATGTCGCTACAGTAAACTATGAATCTTGTAAGAACAAAGCGGCTATTATCGCTGAATATATCCTTGAACAAGACTTGGACATCTGTTGTTTGACTGAAACGAGGCTACACTCAGACGATAGTGTTACCACTGGTGAATTATGCCCGGATGGATATAAATTGGTCTCTATCCGCGTAAGAATCGTTGTGGTGGTGGTGTTGCAGTTATTATTAAAGAACCACTATCTGTAAAGTCGGACTGTTGCGATGATGTTGTTTTCCGTTCTTTCAAACACCTAACTACAATCATAACTCATCCTCTTCACTCTCAGCCATTAAACTTGTCTATAATATACCGACTACCACGATCTGTCAAAAACCTACACCAATTAGTGTCTTTTACGATGAAATATCTGACCTGCTTACAAGTATCTGTATCAAGACAGGACAAACCCAAAAACCCTGATGTCGACAAATCCAAAAGGCCTGATGTCTCCCATTTCTTAGAAATTATTTGAATCATTTGGACTAAAACATGTAAACGTCCCAACTCACGTTGCTGGCCACACACTTGACCTTGTCATCACTAGGGAAGAATGTGATTTCTTGTCATGCCTTCCTCAGGCGCATTTTATGATGACATCTCATTCTACCGTCCTTTTCTCCCTAAATTGGGCTAAGCCTGGTCGCCCTACTATTACACGAAGTTGCTGAAAGATCAAGGCAGTTGATATTAACTAGTTTCAGCCCGACCTCAGGCTAGTGCTGTTCTTCAGTGTCCTGCTAAAAATCTGGAAGACCTTGCTGCTCAGTACCAGTCTACTCTGTCAACTGGCCTTGACGCTCATGTGCCTTTAGTCTCGGTTAAAGTTCCACAAAGGCCATGTCAACCCTGGTACTGCTGTAACATAGCTGAGGCGGAAAAGAAGCGGCGTCGCATTGAACACCGATGGCGCCATACTAAACTTGAGGTTGATCGGTCATCTTTTATTGCAGCTCAAAATCATGTCTGTCATCTGAAAACAGCGGCTAAGACTTCGTTTTATTCAAGTAGAATTGACGCATTTACTGGCAATCAAAAAGCTCTGTTCAGGGAAATGAATCACCTGCTTAACAAATCTACAGCAACACCCTTGCCACCACATACGTCACCTGGGGTCCTTGCCAATCAGTTTGCCGAATTTTCCTAGTAAGATTGATCTTATAAGGTGTGATCTCGACTACTGTGTTCCACGATCTTCACCTGTAACTGAAACTTATTCGCAGAAAGAAGCGAACGTTCTTAAGTTTTCTACCTTCAATAACGTATTAATCAAAACTGTATCCAACATGACTTCGTCCTGTCCAGCTAAAACTTGTGATCTTGATCCTGTTCCAACTCGGTTACTGAAAAACTGCTCTGAGCTTTTAGCACCTACGATAACAACTATGATTAATATGTCTTTGTCAACTGGAACTCTACCTAGCTCATGGAAAGATGCCATTGTTCTTTCTTTTCTGAAATCTGGTAAAAAAGAACTCATTATGGAGAACTACTGTCCCATATCTAACTTGTCTTTCGTCCATTCAGTTTACCGACCATTTGCTTAAGAACAACTTAATGGAACCTTTCCAGTCATCCTACAGACCCAACCATAGTACAGAAACAGCCCTGCTCCATGTTTGTAATAATATTCTTCGCTCTATGGATCAAAGAAAACTCACGGTCCTTATGTTACTTGAGCTGTCAGCTGCTTTCGACACTGTCGACCACCAAATCATTTTAAATCAACAACAGTCGCTCTTTGTGGTAACGGGGTTAGTGCTTACCTATCTTGCTAACGTCAGTGTGTCTCCGTTAATGGTACTTGCTCGTACCCAAAAGTTTTGAAATGTGGTGTACCTGAAAGCAATGTTTTTGGTGTTGATAGAATAGCTCTAGCTTGGGCTACCTGTGAGTAGTCACATGGAACTTGTTGAGTAGACACATGGAATTTGTTGAGTAGTCGCAAAGATGTTATCTGCTGTATAGAATTTGATGGTCGAAATAAGTGAGGAATTGAAAAAGAACCAACATGGTGACAGCTGTGGCGAGGAATCTCTGAAAGTTTCCTGTTCCAATGGGTTGAAAGGTCATCGTTGACACGCGAGACAAACTGTGAGTACAACTTTAACTGACTTTTGGTGTACCATGATGGCAGACTTCTCGAGCTTTGGACTACCACCGCCACCAGATTTGACTGAATCGAACTTAGCAGATAACGTTCCGAAAATGGAAAAGACAACTTCAAATCTATTTAGAAGCGAGTGGCGCTGTTTTAAAGCCAAAACCGAGGCAAGCGGCAATCATTTTACATTGCGCCGGACCTAAAGTCCAAGAAGTGTATAATCAATTCAAATTTGAGGATGATTCCGAGCGATAAGACCCAGCTGAAGTCTTCTCAAAACTTGAAGAATATTGTAACCCCAGAAAAAAATGAAGTTCTAGAAACGTATCGGTTTTGGAAAGTACCGAAACAGGAACCGTTCAACAGATTTTTGACTTAATTATACGCTCGTACGGAAACATGTAACTTTCAAGAGAAAGAAAGAATGATCCGAGACAAAATTGTATTTTCGACGCAAGGAAAACTGCAAGAGTTATTGCTCTGTGAATAAGATCTTGACCTCGAAAAAGCCATCAATTTTTGCAGAGTGTTCGAAGCGACAAAGCAAAGCACAAAAGAAATGAATAACACTTAGAATTGAAGCGTAAATAAATTGAATAGCACCGTAGCTTTCCCACCGAAATCCCTTGCGAAAACACGTGCACCACAACAAAACAAGGGTGCGTCCAATTTCCATCATAGAGGCTCAGCCAAAATCATTAAGGACTACAGCTTTTGTGGAAAAACCCACGAGGCTGTGAAAACCAGATGCTTCGCGTGGAATAAAATCTGTGATCACTGTAAGGGTAAAAACCATTTCAAAGTTAAGTGTAAGAAAATACAAATGTTAGAAGTTGAAACTGACTCTGACAACTCAGACTCAAGCTAGTTGGCTACCGTAAATGTTGATGACAAGGAACGTCTGTTTGCTCTTATGCAAGTTAATAATTGTGACGTGAGATTTAAATTAGACACTGGTGCCGATGTAAATACTATCAACAAGAGATGTGTAAAAAAAGATCAAGTTAAAGCAACTAATCAGAAATACGTTTTGTGGAACAAATCCGATCTGAAACCCCTAGGAAAAACCACTTTAGTTGTCACAAATTCTAAGACAGGAAAGAAAGTTGACGTTAAGTTTATAGTATTGCCTAACTACACATGCCGCTTAGGCCTGAAAACCATTCGAGAAATGAATTTGTTTACTGTAAACACTGCCAAATTTATTGCCAACTTAAGCACAAATGAAGCTCAACTTGGAGATCTGGGCGAAATAACATTAAGCGTGAACCCTAATGTTCCTCCACGAGCACTTCCATCCCGATACCTACCCTTGGCCCTGGAGATGGAGGTAAAGCAAGAACTAAACCGACTCGTGGAGACCGGAGTGTTAGTGCCAGTCGATGAACCAACTGTATGGGTAAGCCAGATGGCAGTTGTAAAGAAACCCAACAGATCCTTAAGAGTTTGCATAGATCCACAACCCCTTAATGAAGCGTTGCAGCGAGAACACTACAAACTCTCAACGCTTGACGATGTGCTACCTGGCCTTCATAAAGCCAAAGTTTTCAGCAAGATTGATGTGAAACAAGCTTACTGGCATGTGAAACTGGATAAAGGATCAAGTCTACTGACCACAATGATCACACCCTTTGGAAGGTACCGATGGTCTAGACTCACTTCCTTTCAGTAGTGAAACTTTTCAGCGCAAGCTCACAGATGCCCTGAGTGGTCTACGAGGGGTGATATGTGTTGCTGATATCATTGTCACAGGCAGTGGTCTTTCAGAAGCAGAAGCAAATGAAGATCATGATCGAAACATGAAAGCCCTGCGGTTAAGATGCAGAGACAGAAATATTAAACTAAATGATGTAAAAGCAGCCATGAAGCAAACAGAGATCAAGTTTACGGGTCACCTCATCACGAACAAAGGAGTCAAAGTTGACCGGCCCAAGGTCAAAGCAGTTCTTGAAATGCCAGCACCAAATGATGTGCCAGCTGTAAAACGATTTTGTGGCATGGTCCAATATTTAGCCAAGTTCCTACCCAATCTACAAACTGACCTTGAACCAATCCGAAGGTACACCAAGAAAAACGTGGAATGGAAATGGACCACAGACTGCGAGGACGCTCTTCAGAAGATTAAGAAGAAAGTAACAGAAACACTGATTCTAGCCTACTTTGACCCGAACAAAGAACTAGCCTTACAAGTGGATAGCAGCAAGGATGGCCTTGGTGCAGCCATACTGCAAGATGGCAAGCCATTGGAATATGCATCCCGTTCTCTGACTCCAGCAGAAAGAAATTGGGCACAAATAGAAAAGGAGACCCTAGCAGTTCTTTTTGGCCTTGAGCGTTTTGACCAATATACCTATGGACGAAGAGTAACCATACATAATGACCACAAGCTCTTGGCATCTATTCTGAAGAAATCTCTAAGCAAAGCCCCAAAGCGACTTCAAGGACTCCAGCTCAGACTACACGGTCACTACATTCAATTCAACTACATTGAAGGCAGCAAACTACTGATTGCAGACACTCTGAGCAGAGCATACATTGCTAACAATGACTTTGTTAAAGTTATGAGTGTCAATGATTTGAAAGGATACGACGATACAGACTCTCTTAGGCATCATCAAGGATGGATGGCCTGAGCACAGGAGCCAAGTCCCAGTTGAGGTGAGACAGTACTATGACATAAGAGATACCCTCAGTTTCCAAGATTGAATAATTCTCAAAGGAGAGAGAATTGTTTCCAAGCATCGTAAAGAGCTAAGACGTTGAAGAAATTACATGCCTCCCACCTTGGATACGATGGTCTGATGCGACATGCACGAGACACTGTGTACTGGCCTTGCATAAACAGAGAAATTCAGGAGTTAGCCAGTAACTGTGAACCGTGCCAGTAATTAAAACCCAGAAATCAGAAAGAAGCCCTCAAACAACACGACGAACGTCAAATACCATGGGATAAAGTAGGAATTGATCTATGACCAGAGATCCATGGACGAAACTATCTAGTGACAATAGATTTCTATTCTGATTTCATAGAGGTGGATTACCTGACTTCTACCACAAGCAAGCAGTGCATTACAAAGCTGAAAGCACATTTTGCCAGATACGAAATTCCAAGAGAGATTGTTTCGGATTCAGGCTCACAATTCGTATCACAAGAGTTCAAGCAGTTTACTGATACCCTGGGAATCCGTCATGTCACTTCATCCCCACTGCACCATCAGTCAAACAGTAAAGCTGAATCAGCAGTAAAAATCATCAAAAACATGATAAAAAGGCAAATCAAGACGGAACTGACCAATACAAAGCACTATTATAACTGAGAAACACACCAAGACAAGATGTAGGCCTAAGCCCTGCAAATATGATGTTCAACACCCGACCAAGAACGATGATTCCATCAGTTAACAATCACAGACTTGCAAAGAAACGGAAGGCGACAGAACGCAGAAACAAGCGATGCGCAACAACCAAGAAACATTACGACAAAACTGCCGAAGATCTCCATCAGCTGAAAATAGGCAGCCTAGTATATTACAATCACAGTGAAGAAAACGAGTGACTGGAGAAAAGGAAAGATTATAGCTAAGCACAGTGACAGAGCATACATTATTGAAGGAGAGAGAGGAGGTCTATATAGGCGCAACCGGAAACATATCCACCCTCGAAATTAAACTATAGTTGCTAATAAGAACATGTTTAAATTTTGTTGTGAAAATATTATTTGTTACTGAATATTGTGATTTCAAATTAAAGACACTGACTATTTTCATTTCTAAAGGAAGAGGGGTGTTGATAGAATAGCTCTAACTTGGCTACCTGTGAGTAGTCACATGGAACTTGTTGAGTAGACACATGGAATTTGTTGAGTAGTCACAAAGACATCCACTGTATTGAATTTGATGATCGAAACAAGTGACGAATTAAAAAAGAATCAACACTTGCGCCAGTTCTCTTCCTTGCCTATGTATCGCCACTTGGGAACATCAGAAAACATGGTTTAGACTTTCAATCCTATGCTGACGACACTCATATATTTCTCATTTGACGCAAACGCTGCTAGAAGCCCATCTGATGCCCTTAGTACTTTTCAAGCAGCTGTCATCGATATAAAAGACTGACTACATCGAAATATGTTGAAGTTCAACATTAGCTAGACTGAGCTTCTCATGACTGGTTCATCCCAGCAACTCTCAAAACTCAATAAACCTGTCACTATCTTTATTGATAATCATGTCATTTCTTGTGTCGAAACTGCCCGTAACCTTGGTCTTCACATTAACGACCAACTGGGAAGTTCAACGCATACATAAATACTGTAATGAAAGGCTGTCTTTATCATCTTCGTAATATTTCCAGGATCCGCAAGTTTCTCACTACTGATGCTGCTAAGTCCCTCATTCATGCCTTAGTGACCTCTCGTCTCGACTATTGGAATTCGCTACTCTATGGCTGTAAAAATCTTGTATACAATGTCTTCAACTTCTTCAAAACACACAAAAATTATGCCTACTAATTACAATAAAAATATGCTTATAAAAATACAAGAAAAGCTAATAATCCGATACATTCTTAAATTATATTAATTAATTCTAAAAACTACTAATTGTAAACCTTGTATAAAACTAAAATTGAAAGAAGAATAAGACTAAAACTTTATTCAAGAGATTCCACTTTTTCTTCTAAAAAAAACTTAAACAAGAAACAAAGAGACTAAAATTTTGCTTGAGAGATGCCGACAGTATTTGCGATTCCCATATGTCGGCCGCAATTCTATTTTTGTCGAATACTATGTTAGAACATTTACAGACCTTGTTTGAGACAAAATATGACTATAAGTATATCTAGTATTTACAACAAACGAGCAACGTCTAATTTCAAAAGTGTGCAACTAATAGCCTTGAAACTTGGTAAACTAACAGAGCTTAAACTGTCACCACCAATAGTTAGTGCTGGCACTGGTCGCCAATTAGCCGTGAGCAAATGTGTAATGAGTACCACGTATATAATTGGTTTCCAAGGCAACCTTAGCACAGAAACACCAGTACCAAGTCCAAAATCGGTGTTTTCAATGATATTCATCTAATCAATATAAAATCAATATAAAAACTTTGCACTTGTCTTATTTTTCAATTAAGTTATGCCACGTGATCTCTAATTGGTTTCCATGGTAACAACAACAAAGAAATGTCAAAACTGTCGACACCAAAATGTTGCAAACGGCTAAGAATAATGACATTTCGCTTGTCAAAGTAGTTGCACACGATCAATTAATTCATCTTGTAATCAAAAAAGTTAATTATGTTGCCATGGCAACGACTTCCAAAAATCCAAAATGGCGGCCATCAGTCCAAGTTTCGGATTTTGTAATTTGTTTCAAGAAGTTCTAAAACAATAATTAATAATTATAAACACGAAATTTCTAAGAAAAACTACTGAATTTGTAAGATAAGTATAAGATTGTATAACAATTAAGTTCCAGTCATTGTTTAAGGCAGAACACCCTTTTTGAAAGCAAAAGGCGAGTTGCGTGGCTTCCTGTGACGACGTCATCAATGATGACGCCACCAAATTAGTTTCAAAAGATGTATTATTAATCAAATAACAGTAGTCTGAAAGCTTTTAGTAATCGGTAAAACAGCCGAGTTTTTTATCCCAAAAAAGTTCGAGGGGGGGGGGTCAAAATGAACCCCGCTCATGCCATCTAGGGTTAACTATATACTGATATAGTGAGCTTGTCCTAGGGCCCCAGATATGCCCTCCGAAGGACTTAATATTTCGCTTTTTGAAGGGAATTTTCTGCTCTATCAAAATTACACACTTTTTTATAGGAACAACTATATAAGAATAGAGGCTTAAGTTTTCCTTACATTTAAGAACTAAAATAAGAAAACTCGAAGTTTAGTTTCAAATGCAAAGTAATCAAATGTTTATTCACATAGAAACTAATTAGTCAAAACATCGCTTCTTTTGAATAAAAAAAAAGTAAAGCAGAAAGGTAGAGTATAAAGATATGAGTTTTGAAAAATCTTCGCAGCAATTACTTGCATTTCTGTAAAATGTGACCTGTTACGTCAATATGTTGGTCTTTTGGAGGGGACACATTTAGGGAAGAAGTCAAAACAATAGTATTTTTAAGGAACCCAATTTTGTCAGGGGAGGTGGTGGGTGGCAGCTCAGACCCCCTACCCCCAACCCACTACTTTTTCAGAGCTCAATTTCACTTGACCTGATTTAGGGGTATTGGTTTTTATTATATTATGGACTCCTCTCTCCACAAGGAAGGCGTTGGTGCAAGCACTTTATCAATATCTATTTTATTGAACATGATATCTGCTCCTGAAATTCGGCCTTTTTGAAAAAAGGTGGTGGGTGGCGGCACATAATACCCCACCCCCCTAAATTGAGTTCCTAGGAAGTACCATTGTTTTGACCTTTTCACTTAGCGGGAAAAATTTAAAATTCGACACGCCGTATCTTGGCGTACTTTCATCGTATGTTTCTCAAACTTAGCAAACCAATGTTTTTTAAAGTATACTTTTTTAAAATTGAAAAACTGATCTCGTGTCATATGGTCTTTAAAGTCCGTTAAGTCTGTTGACTTTTTCTCTTGTTGAAAGATTCCAATACGGCGTCCATGTGCTTACTTTTAATGTGGTTTAAACTGCGGTAGCCTGAAGAATAAATATTTTCCCTAAGTTTCCTTTGAGTTCATCATTTGAGCTTTTTGGTTCGCCAAAAAACTCGTTTTGAAACTGACACTTCTTGACATCTTTTAGTGTGAGTCTACCGCGAATGGCGTGTGCGTTTGTGAGCAGTTTGTGGGTCTTTAGAAGTTGTTCCTTCTTCGTCATCCTAAACATGATGAAACTGAAATTAACAAACCCTTCGAGCAGAGCAAACGTTCCCGCTTCGTAGTAAGCTATCGGAAAATGTGACGACTATGTTTAAGTGTTATGGGTAATTTGGTTGAACACGTGACTTTTCCCAAACGCGACGTGACACATTGGCAAAAATGCAAAACTGAAGTCGGGCCATTGTGGGTAGTCCGACTAATTATGTCCTTTATTCCTTTCCACATTGCTTTTGCGTTGTTTAGATGCGAGGAAAAGTATTGTTGGTAATAATCTTTTCTACTAGTTAAAATTATGTTCTTTAACCTGTTGCATTGTTCTTTAAATATTTCAAGAGAATAGTAACTTTTGGTATTTAGTTTTTTTATAAAGTTTATTCGGCTTTATGGATAAAGACTTCTTTATAGCCTTTTTAATTCATGACCTGGATAAAAATTTTGTCTCTTTTCTGGACAACTGGTTTAGTGGAGCATGTTTATCAATAATCGTTTGCATTGTTTGGTGAAAAGAGTCGAACACCACGTTTATGTCTGTGCGTTCAGAAAAACGGGTTTCCCAGTCGATAGCTTGTTCGTTTCGTATGACTGCTTCCAGGTCATATGAAAAAAGTCACATGTGTACAGTTTAAGCTCTGTTAGTTTATTAATGATTATTAAGTTCGGCAGTTTGTCTGTCAGTTGTAAACGCTGTCACCACCAATAGTGCTGGCACTGGTCGCCAATTAGCCATGAGCAAGCTGGTTGTAGCACTAGCAGTCGGCCTCCCTTCTTCTGTCAATAAAAACAGTTCCGTCGGGATTAGTAGCAAAACCACACGTAAAGGGCAGGAACTCAGTTGTCAGAGGCTATTGGAGACACACCCTGTTGGGAGCACTTTGTAGGCAGTGGTAGAACAGCACCTCTGACTATTACAACCTTGGAACTTGTTAGAATGGCTTGTGAGAGAAAGCAGGATTTTCTCCTCGCTGTTTGAAACAGGTTGCTCACAAAACAACTTCGAGCTAAAAATTTTAACTCTGTCTAGAGCGTGTTTTTATGAAATGTTTGCATGACTTTGGTCACCCTGTTGAAGAAAGAACTGTAGAAACTTCGACTTATACGCACGTGGTATTAAAATCTGTGTCATCGCTGCACAGACGTTGAAATCTAAGAAACTAATAACAGAATTTACTTATTGTGTGGCCAGGTGTAATAACAAATGCATGAATTAACTGTGTGAGTCAGTGCCTGGTTTGTAGTAGACACTTGTGCTCAACATGACTGAGGTAATCTCACCTAATGTTTAAAAAGCATTTTTTAACTTCTTTCAATAGTTCGAGTTTTTATTTATTACTATGGGCCTGGGCAAGAGTTTTAAAATGACATTCATATCTATCTATAGTAGTCGAGCTATCATGAAAGGGAGGCAGGCAAATTTATTTTGCTACATATGGCAACGCTAGTTTGAACTCTGTTTGTATTTGGGCTTTGTTTAAAGAAAATATGGGAGTAATTTTGCCTCGGAGACGCATGCACAAATGCCAACGTCATTTATTGTAGACCCACACCGCAAAAGATGTCGAGCGTTTACCGAACGGTTCGCTCCACAAATTCAAAGAGAAATGCCAAATGGAAATGAACTCGAGAACAATCGAAAGATTATCAGAGAAAAAAAATTCAGTTAACAGGAATTTTATTGATGACATAAAACCAAGAGAAAATGTCCTGAATGTCAGGTGCCATCTCCAAGATACAGTGGCAACGAGTGGCTTGAGAATCGCTGTTTGTTTAGTTTGAGTTTTACATGTGTCACAATATTTTGTTTTATATTGTGCATCGTTCTTTTGTACTTAACAAGTTACCTTGTATAAGTTGCTACTTGTACATGAATGTTTCACAAAAATGATACAGTAAAAGATTGTGGTGTTTTAAGAAGGCAGCACTGCTATCTGTGAATGCTTATCAAAATGAAGACTCTGAATTAAGGAAATAATGCAGGTCTCGTTACGAGCATTGACTGATTTCTATAAATAATGTACAATTGTTCCAAGAGTGTGCATTGGGTATGAGATGGTAAATAGCCTAAGAGTTACGTAGCACTGAGTTGGCCATAAATCATCTCATATCCAACAGGCTCGAATGGAACAGTTACAGAACTCGTGCTACACGTGAATCAAAGGGAACCAGGCAGAACCCCAAGGAAATAATTCCAATGCGTTTATACAAAGCGATAAATTTTACAAATAGTGATATGTTCTTAATAAGTAAATGTCAAAAATTCTTTGTCATAATTCCAACTAATTTTAAACTTAATCAAATATAAAACTATTAGTTTTAATAGATTAAAATTATTCAGAAGTCAGCCCTCTGCTAACTTTCGGTTACATATTTTCAGAACTCTGAAATATCAAAAACCTGAACATTTTAGCCTGTGGGAACGAGCCTTGGATCTTCCTTTTTTCAATATCTTCTGTCTGAATTATTTCATTCAAGATGTTATTGATTGGTACCAGACATTTAAAATAAATATTTTTTAAAAATATAAAATATTTTAAAAAACGTTCTCTGATAAAAAAATTTAAAAACACGAGCTTTCAGCAACCGATCC
>JAOBRD020705571.1:0-14493 GCA_027575215.2 Hydrozoanthus sils
ATTTAGGGGGGTGGGGTATTATGTGCCGCCACCCACCACCTTTTTTCAAAAAGGCTGAATTTCAGGAGCAAATATCAAGTTCAATAAAATAAGTATTGATAAAGTGCTTGCACCAACGCCTTCCTTGTTGAGAGAGGAGTCCATAATACAATAAAAACCAATACCCTTAAATCAGGTTTTGAGATATTGAGCTCTGAAAAAGTGGTGGGGGTGGGGTAGGGGGTCTGTGCCGCCACCCACCACCTCTCCCGACAAAATTGGGTTCCTTAAAAATACCATTGTTTTGACTTTTTCCCTTAGCGTTGACCCGCAAGCTACCCAGGGAAAATTTTCAGCTTTCAATTAGTATTTTTTAGGGTAATTTTAAAACCGAGAGGTATTTTTGGGGATGGAAATTTTTATCCTTTGGTATTTTTTAGGGTATTTGGGGACTTTTCCGACGGTTATCCCTACCCTTTTAACCCCGAAGTACCCCCCTCCCCCGGGGCTGAAATCCGCCGTGAGCTTTTAAAAAAGTGTTTTAGTAATTCGTTCAGATTACAAGGCAGCAAACTTGCAGAAAAATTGTCAAAAGTAGTTATAAACATATTGTGTACACGTAATAAAAGATGTTCATTAAATTAACAAACCAAATCAGTTCAACTCTGACCTGCGCAGTTGATTCCTTTGAACCCGTCTGGACACGTGCAGGTAAAACCGCCGCTGTTCTCAAAGCACGTGCCTCCGTTTTGACACGGGTTGGAATGACACTTGAGTTCCTCTGGAAAGTTAATCAATAAAACAGAATAGTAGCTTATGTGAAAAGTGCAAAGTGGTGTTACTTGTCGTGCTGTGATTCAACATGTTGAAATTAATGACAACATGACGGGACATGGTAAAACTGGCGTGACATGAGGAGCAGTCACATGACGTGACATGAGCTGTGGTGTAACAACATATGACCTTCGATACACAACATCATGTGGTATCATGAGGCTTTACGATGAGCAATTTATGTTATGTTCATGACGCCATATGGCATGGAACAATCTGATTTAAAACAGCGAGTATTAATTAAGAAACTACGACGTAACAAGCCAATAAAAATCTTCACGCTGTTATTTAACATCTCACCTTCGCAGTTGATCCCCCTGAATCCATCTAAGCACTGACATTTGTACACGCCTGTCCCCAGTTCAGTCAAGCAAGTACCTCCGTTCTGACACGGCAGCGAGTAACAGCGATCAGGCTCTAGAAAAAAGCATGATCTTTCTAAGACGTGTAAATATGGTAAAGTAAAGCTAAAAAAAGCTTAATCTTCTCTCAAGCCAAGTAGTCAATCTGCCGGCACTTGGCTTCGGTTTCCAGAGTGTAAAACGAATGAGAGCTTCGGACCACCCTGAACAGGACATTAATCTATCGCAGGTTCACCTCCAGCAGAAGCTGAGTTGACTGGAACAAGTCGGGTAAAGTGTCTTGCTCAAGCAAGAACACAACATATTGGTCTGACCGGGGCTCGAACTCGCCACCCTAGAACTACGAGTCGAACACGCTAACCGCTCAGCCACTGCGCCGCCAAACATAGTAAGACTTCTGTTTATTACTCTCTTCTTTTAATTATAGAAAGCCCAAAACATTTGAATAAACTTGCCAGGTCACAACACATTGGTTATCAGATGCTCTAGTGGTACAAACCTTGGCAGTTTATTCCCTTCCACCCTTCAGGACACAGACAGTGGAAAGTCGAAGAGAGCATGGTACACGTTCCTCCATTCATGCAGGGCGTTGCTTCGCACATGTTCACTTGCTCTGGGAATTAAAAAAGACTCAAAACATGTGAGTACTAATAACTTGATGGGTAGCGAAAAATGAAAACCAACCATATAAGCTGAATAATCAAACATTTTTGTGCACAAGAGCGTTCTTCGCGCAGTCAGTAAGAAAGTAAGAACTGTGACTGCCAACCTTGAGGACCTGGGTTCGATACCCGGCCGTGTCAAAGGTTGAACATTTGTGCGGCCTTCTTTCGCCACACCGTCCATGGACAGGGACATTAAGCCATTGGTCCCGGTCATTGATCTTCATTTATTAATGGCAGACTGTATCGGTAAATAATTAGAGCTCATCACCCGGCGTGACTATGTCTGATTGCTTATCAAACTCACGTGTTGAGAATTCAACTTTTTCCGAACGAGAACTACACATAAGTGTTGTGGTTCAATTAAACTTGATTTTAATTTTTTCCCCTTTTTTTGATATGGTAATCCAAAGTCCGACCCCACGTCCGTACGTAACGGCGTAAGTCGGCAAACGGGGCAATGGTGAAGCTGGAGGGCCAACCATCCACCAGTGGATAAGTGCGGTTACGGTAACAATTACTGTAACAGACCCTCTTACTCATCTCACACTAAAGGAGGAGGAAAACACCAAACAACGAGAGCAACGTATGACGCGAGAGCCGATAAAGTTGTTCTCAGCCAAATATTCTACCAGAATAGGAACGTGGAATGTAAATTCGTTATCGCAAAGCGGAAAATGAGGAAAATTGGCAAAACTTGGGGAGAAGTAAAGAACGCTGTGCAAGACAGAGGAAGGTGAAAGGCCACTGGAACGAAGTGGGTTAAGTCAAGTCGAGTTAATGTATGATAATGAGTTTGAAACAAAGAACCTGATAAAATTCAAACCAAAGACAAAATTGAACCATAGCCCATACAGAAAGCGTACAGTCAGCACAGCAGATGATGATTTGGTTACTCACTGCTTATCAACATTTATTCCCACGAGCCCATGCCCCATTGCATGTTGAGAACCCTCAACAATACCAAATGCAAATAATCTTGGATGAGTAATATTAAGAATTAACAGATTTTTATCCCCTGATAAAAAAAATAGTTTTAAAGTTTTTTTTAGTCGCTGATCATGTATTTTGCTTTTATCTTAATTTATACTTAAATTTTAGTTTGGGGGAGATCAAGCCAATAAGCCTCTCGGGGTTTCTAATGATCTTCCTCGTCTTGGAAAGTTAGTTTAGCAATTAATGTAAAAACTTGGTGTAAATGTTTTCCTTGGGAAATAAAGAAACTGAAACTGAAAACTGAATCTTAACCACATACAGTTTTGAAATTGTTATGTTAACTGCTTACAGATGCGAAGATCAAGCTTTTTATCTCAAATGAATCGTGCAAGTTTGGAGATCAGATAGATCACCTTCGCAATCTTTTCCACGATAGCTGTGAAGACACTCGCACTTGTAGTCATCGTCATCCAGGAGCTCACGACACACACCGTTATTTTGACAAGGGTTCGGTTCACATTTCCTCTCAACTGAAAGAAAAAATATTCAGCTTTTGATCTTCAGCGTCATCTCTACTAAAACTAGTCAGACTAGCATAAAGATAAATCAACAGGCGAAGTCATATAGGCATTGTCAAGTTTGAGCTTGCGGATATTTTACTAATAGAACGGTGTCACAACTTGGTCGGCGGCGGAACGTTACAACCTGTCGGCAATACAATAATATTTAAAAAGGTTAATCTGACACAATTATCATATAGTTTCGGGGTTTTTTTTCAGGTTATTATTTTTATTTAATAATTCTTTTTCTCAAAAGCTGATCTGTCACGGTTGTTCCAAGGCGCACCTCGTCTCTACTGGTCTTGGACAAACGACCACTGCGCATGCCTGTGATCTGCCAAAGTTAGCCCACGCGGCCTTTGCCGTACGCCGCGTGGACTCTGGGTACGAGAATGGCGAAAGTTCTGTTCCGTTCCCGAAAGTTTGCAAGGGATATAGTTAAAACTGTCGAGATACCAAGTTGGAAAAAAGCTTTAATAGCAAAGATTACCTTCACAGTTACGGCCTCTAAACCCGTGGGCGCAGACACACTTGAAGAGGGCGGGACCTTGGTTGAGGCACGTACCGCCGTTTAGGCATGGGCTCGAGTCGCATACGGATACCATAGCTTTGACCAAACGGGAAAAAAAATAAGTCACAAAAGATGAAACTAACAACGCCCAGGACATTTTTTAAGTTGGCTCACAGGCCACTAGAAGTGTCAAAGATATGGCTCCCAAACAAAATAAATACACGCCAAATGTTAAGTTTTACTATGACGTCCACGAGTAAGCCGTTTCCGAGTTACGCTCTACTACGCACAAACAAAACTTTCAAGTCTAGGCTAAGAGCTCAAAAATACAGCAGATGTATAGAAAATGAACACCTAGTGTTAACTTGAAGGAGGATTATTCGGAAACGGTCTAGGTTTTTTTCCAGTTTTGTCTACTAAAAGTTGCACATATGGATAGTAAAGTGTAGCGGAAGTGGCTTTCTTACCCTCGCAGTTATGTCCTGAGAACCCTGGTAGGCAAGCACAATTGTAATTGTTGTGATACTCTGAACACGTGCCGCCATTCCTGCACGGGTTACTGTGACACCTGCTTTCAACTGGAGGATCAAAAACCATTCGCGTTACAAACAAGCTAGGCTTGTGGCATTTTTATATAAGTGTTTAAAAATATGTACAGTATGTGTGTAAAACTTAACAGAAGAGCTTTCGATACGTTCTGGCGTAGTGCATAAGGTAGATATATAGAATGGTTATAATAAAAGTTAAAACATTAAAATGACATTGTAAAATCGGTGACTATCAAGTTTCGCGCTCAGTAGCGAAAGTAGACGAAAATACAGATTTTATAAGATCATTCTAACGTTTTAACTTTTTAACCATTTTATCTAATATATGTGTAGTTAATATGTATATGTACATTTTACTTTTGTATGTTTGCCTCTGTCTGTCTGTCTGACTACCTGTCTTTCTTTCTGTCTGTCTCTCTTGAATTACCATTCATTCTTAATTCAATATAATTGTTTGCAAATGTACTGTGCTTTAACAATGCTCATTCTAACTTCATTCGTTTCAGCTGCATATTCAACTAACCAACAGCTCTGAATTAGCATTTTACGAGTCAAAGCGCGCCCACAGGCGCGTTCCCTCGTCAAAGCTTAAACCATGCTTTTCTATCAGGTTTTTTTACCCATAAATCAAAGCTTGTGCTGAGTACTCAGCGCATGGAAATTAGAGTTTTATAGGTGCAAAGTATATAGACCCTTTTCACGCAAAAATATATTAAACATATCAAGAAACTGTGGCCAGCACCAAATTCAACGCATCCGTATCAACAAAACTGCAAAATTTGTTAAACACTTCCCAAAAACTAATGCAGATATATAGTTTTGAAACTTGATCTTCTGTCCTTATTATTATTACAAAGAAATGTATTGGAAAACATGGAAACGAGGCTGGACGGGCATCGATACATTTCATTGGAAAATTATCCGGTTTCAAACCTTCATATCTCCGTCAAATTGCGGCCAATCTTTGTGAGACTTTGTAGCTTTACTATTATTGATGTGCTGAGATTGACTCTGGACTCGTTTTCCCGATAAACTGAATATATTTCTATGCCAAGCTAGCGTGATAAAGTTCCAATAGACCTTTATGACCAAAATGTATGTATGTTGAAACTTACTTTCGCAGACTGAGCCGCTGAAACCACCCTGGCAAAGACAGCTGAATGATCCATAAGCATCGATACATGATCCTCCATTCAGGCATGGATTGAGATGACAGTGGTTCTGAACTACGGAGACAAACAACAGATAGTAATCAACAAGTGCTCCATCCGGCAACGAAATGGTAGTCATGATACAGTTATCAACATGTGTTTCAACCATGTATTTGGCAGAATTAAAGACACTGATACAAACAAGTGTTCCAACTACAGACATGGTAATATACACTGAGATGTAATTACCAATTACAAGTGTTCCGCCGTGGTACATGGTTTATAATCAAGGTATACAGTCATCAACAAGTGTTCCACCGAGGTACATGGTTTATAATCAAGGTATACAGCTATCAACAAGTATTCCACCGAGGTACACGGTTTATAATCATGGTATACAGTTATCAACAAAAGTTTCACCGAGGTACATGGTTTATAATCAAGGTATACAGTTATCAACAAGTGCTCCACCGAGGTAAATGGTTTATAATCAAGGTATATAGTTATCAAACAATGTTCCACCGAGGTATATGGTTCATAATCAAGGTATACAGTCACCAACAAGTGTTCCAACGAGGTACGCGGTTTATAGTCAAGATATAGTTGTCAACAGGTGTTCCACCGAGGTACATGGTTTATAATCAAGGTATACAGTTATCAACAAGTGTTCCACCTAGGTAAATGGTTTATAATCAAGATATAGTTATCAACAAGTGCTCCACCTAGGTACATGGTTTATAATCAAGGAATAGTTGTCATCAAGTGTTCCACCTAGGTACATGGTTTATAATCAAGGTATAGTATAACAAGTGTTCCACTGAGGTACTTGGTAATAGATCTTTCAGGAGCCCATAGTAATAGGCTCCTGTTTTTTTAATTTCAAAAAATAAAAATTAAGCTATCAACAAGTCAAATGGACGTGTCTTCTTTAAGAGGGAGGGAGGGTTATGACTAATTGAAATATTAAGGTGGTTTTGGTAGTACCATCACATGTTGTCCCTTTGTACTCCACTGGACAACTACACTCAAATCCACCTTCTACTTCAGTGCACGTGCCGCCGTTCCTGCATGGATTGGGCTGAC
Source organism: Hydrozoanthus sils (assembly GCA_027575215.2). Lineage (NCBI taxonomy): Eukaryota > Metazoa > Cnidaria > Anthozoa > Zoantharia > Hydrozoanthidae > Hydrozoanthus > Hydrozoanthus sils. The sequence goes on from JAOBRD020705571.1 coordinate 6,627, forward strand.
ATTTGTTCTTCTCTGAAACAAAGTGTTCAGTTCATCAAATACGTATTGAACGCAAGCAGTTTCTAAAATAGCATTGCTGGTAGATTACACATTTCGTTTCCTTACTACAACCACTGATTACTTTAAATTCTTGTGAAGGAAAGGTTTACTGAAAATTTGAAAATGGCTTAAGGTATGTAAAATGCTGGCCAGTCCTGTTGGTCTTCCAACTAGTATTATTACCAATCTACTCACTATCCGTGCTTTTATCATTAAAAAAAGCGCTTTACAATAATCAGTTTACCCCCAGCTGACCGGAAACATATATAGACGCTACTGGCAGCCGCTTCAAAGCGGTTCATGTATGCTGGTACTCATTTTACCGACCCCGGAAGGACGAAAAACTGAGTGGCTTTTAGAGGAAAAGAAGGCCACCCAAATATTCAACCCTCGACCAGACCGGGGATCGAACCGGGGACCTCAGGATTGGGAGGCAGAGATCTTACCACTGCACCAATCTCTCCACTATTTTTGTTTAGCGTTGTTGTTATGAAATCAGAGTATTTCTAGAACGACAAGTAACTAGTTCACCCCAACCCCCTTCCCATCCAACTTACCTTCACATTGTGTTCCCTTGAACCCCTCATTACATGTGCACACATACCCTCCATTGGCTTCGGTACAGGTCCCCCCATTGCGACACGGGTTCGGGTGACACTTGTTTTCTTCTATTATAGATACATGCGGAAGCATTTTGATGAGTCTTCATATATAGGAAGTTGTTACAAGAACCCTTTTACATGTCTAACTATATAGTCCAGGGACAATTTGAGTCGATAGTTGATTCCTGTACGTTCAAATGCTGTGTTGTAAGGTTTCTTACCTTGACAGTCGGTTCCTTTGAATCCTGGGGGACACGTACACTCGTATCCCTCCTGAACCTCGTTACACTTGCCGCCATTTTGACAAGGATTCGGAAAACAGTGTTCTGGAAAATGACATAAAGCCTGGTTTTTATGGATTTACTGTGAAAGCAAGTACAACTTCAAGGCTTTTAACCACCGTATGGACAAGATTTAAGGAATGTCTCCGTATGGTTAACTTGTGCTCATATATACTATATATCGCTATATGTTATAAAGTAAATCACTATATATCATATACTGAATTGGTATATATCGTCTTGTTATAAGTCCTAACTGATAAAGTGACATTGCCTAGAGCTACAAAAACTTAAAGGTCAAACGAACAGACAGTACGGCAAACAATTCAAGAAAGGGAAATAATAGTAATAGAACTACGTTACGTTCCATTATAAAATTTTTGGCAAACAATCTTGAATCAAATTTTATTAACAACAAACGATGGGAAACCTGAGCCTTGAAAAAGACGACTAGTTTCCTTTCAAGGCGCTGCAGTATTTATGTGCTCAATGCGGAGTCTAAGGGTTCTTTATTATTTTGTAGTAATTAATTACTGGTCAAAACTTGCACAAATATGTACTTTCATCTCACACGCCGATTGAAAACCAACTCAAATGTCTTGCATAGCCTGGCGGAAGCCGTAAACAAATTAGACAGTTTGGCGCAAAATACCTAGTAGGAATATATAAATATACTTGTAGACGTTTTGGTTAACACAAGTCTTTTAAAGAACTTGGTAGAACCAAAAAAAAAAAAGTTTGCTGTTTCACGTGCTTTGCATAAAGGTGACGGGAGTAGAGTGTGATCGTAAAGTATTGTGGAGCTTCATCTTCAGATGACTGTAAGAAGACAAACCCTCTTTACCCATCGTTTACGAAAAGCTCATAAACCCTTTAAGGAATACTTACAAACCAGGAAACTTATCAAACATCTGTTATGTTTTGAAATACACATACAAAAGACGCGGGGTTTAAAGACAGTTTAGATAAGCTGTTTAGCAGGTACTTGTTCTGCTTCTTGACATCGCTTAACCCCAGCACCTGTGGAAACTGATCGCCAACTACGCTAAACAGTCTAGAATAGCAAGTATAGGTTACCTACCCATATCCTCGTCCTCATCGAACATATGGGAGCCCATCCCGTCGCCGTAAGTCAGGCCGTGCAGACGAGCTCCTCTAAAGAAAGGATGCATGAGAAAGTATGGGTTGTAGGGGAGAGTCACTGGTGGCCTTGGGATGTGAGTCGTAACGATGGTTTTCTGTGTCATCGGTGGAGGTCGAATCACCATATATGGCCTCAGAGGATTACCGGCTAGCGAGATTTGTGGATGCATTATATATTGTCTCTTCTGCTCTTGGCGGCCTTTTGAGTTTGACAACAAGAATATGCGGTTCTTTTGGACTTTTGTACGTCTAGCGTCTTTCCCTGCTAGTTTTGCTTTGAAGCGCCCGCGCCAAGTTTTGTGTTTACTCCCCACAAGGTTGTGTTGTGTCTTGTTTCTCCCTTCTTCGAAGGGTCTCGCCATTGTAACGATCATAAGACAAAACAAAGCCGAAACTATTAAAAACTTTGTAAATTTCGACCTCATTTTGCACAAACTTCTCGACTAAAAGGGAATAAGAAAATATTCTTTCTCGTTCATAGTTTAATCTTGGCGTACATGGTTGAAGTATTTGGTAATACTGCAGTCGACTAGCGCACTCATGCAGGCCACCAGCCAATCCCAATAAATAAGTCATTACGCCACAGGCAAAAAGTAGGTCTAGGCCTTCTTAACCTAGCCAAAACAGCGCTTTGTTTAGTCTCAGCCACCCATTTGAGTATTCCAGGGGCCTTGAAATAGAAAGTTGTATCTCATTAAGTGAAAGGAAACAGTCGGCAACTGTTTTTATTTTTACAATGTTCTATACAAGCACTTAACGAAATCAAAGCTTAACTTGCCAAAATGTGATCTTTTATATGTTTATCGTTCCTTAATGAAATTAATCCCCTCTTAAAGATTTTTTTAGTATTCGATATTGTTATCAGGCGGCATTATACTAATTGGTATAATTATCAGGGACGTTTTTTCCGTTATCGTTCTTTAGCAGGTAAATAACACATCGCACGCGCACCACGTGATATAAGTTACCGCTGACAAATATTCGTTTGAGCGTTGGCGCAGAAGATGCTTGCTAGCTGTAAGAAGGCACTATATTCCAATGGGTGAAACCAAAATCGCTGAATCGGTGTTTTGAGTCAGCGGTTCTGTTCAATAATGACCGAAGACTAGTAACTAGTTTATCTAATCATTCACAAGTCCCTCTTTAGGGAATCTGTGCCATACAAGTGCGTTATTTTGGTGAATATCGAATTTCTGGTCTCAACCATTGGGATTCATTCATTCACCAAAATAACGCACTTGTCTGGCACAGATTTCCTAAAGAGGGACTTGTGAATGATTAGATAAACTAGTTACTAGTCTTCGGTCATTATTGAACAGAACCGCTGACTCAAAACACCGATTCAGCGACTCTGGTTTCACCCATTGGGATATAGTGTTTTCCCTAGCTGTATGGCGAAGAGTACGAATCCATGGTGGAAAATAAAAAAAGTGGGTGACGATTTTCACAATTTTCGCGAGGAAAATTTCTTTTCTCACATGTGAGTTCGATTTCTTTTATTATAGGTAAGTGTAAAACTTTTTTCTGCGTTAAACAGGATCTCGAGCCAGTAGTGGGATGTAAATGCCGTTTGTAGTGCTCTAGAAGTTTAAAAAGATCTGCGAGTGAAAAAGCAACAGGTTGAACTTGCAAAACCAATCGTTTGCGATATGGAGGGTACTGTTCCTGCGGCAAAAAAGCAAACTCTGTACAATACCAGCTTCTCGTCTTGTTAACATGCGTTCTCACCAGTCTTAATAAAACTTAAAAAGCATTAAACCTTAACTGCCTTAACCGCAGTTGTCAATTTATCACAGGTTTTGAGCACACCCTATCAGCCTGGGTATAAGGTCACTACTATTTTTATTATTATTATTTTTTTATTTATTTTTTTATTATTAATAATAATAATAATAATAATAATAATAATAATAATAATAATAATAATAATAAACTGTTCTGTTGCAACTACAGCGTCGTAACAACATGTTCTTTGATGTATCGCGGAGTTGTTTCTACATCGGTGGCGTTATCTCGCCAGTAGGCCCCCAATAACTGACATTTGATCGAACTTTCGAACTTGACCATAAAATTTTAAGATGGGAGTACATTGAATAGTCATTAAAAATCATATTTCCATAAGCAGTCGGGGTTTGTGATTTTTTTTTTTCATAGTTGCAACAGCAAGGTAGTTTTCCAATTTAGAACAATCTTCGTATGGTCCATTTTTCGCAAGGTACGTAGATTTTGTACTTTATAATTACTACTCTATAAACCCCTCATTTTCAGAGGCCTTGTTAAAGTATGAAGAATTTTACAACGCCATCAAAAGTGTCATGGCCTCCTGGACGGGAGTAAGGCAAAACCAAATGCACTCCAGCTGCCTTATTCTAATGGATGAATTCCCGTCTATGTAAGTGAGCTTCTGACCAAAAGATTCAGTTATATAGTTAATAGGACTGACTTCCATAAAATCTTTCTATATGTTTAATGCGTCTTTTTATTTTTGGCACAAAAAGACGGAAATAGCTCTGCTTTAGCATAATGAGATAAAACATCAAGCGCCGATTTTGGCAAAGTTTCAAAAAACTTAGTAAAAATATTATAAAAACAGACAAGAGAAACATTCGTTTTCGTGTGTCTACCACCACCAACCGGCGGCATTTCCCAACCATAGTTGCAGTCCGCAAAAGACCATTCTAAACCAACGTTAATAGTTCTTGTAAAACAGCAAAGAAGAAGAAATACGTTAACAAACTAAACATAAAGCGTGAGGAATTGTAGGTTGTTGCAAGATATAAACTTCTTTGCACGTCCACGAAAGAGAAGTTATACTTATCTAAGGTAACTCTGATTTGCAAAAAGGTTCTTGTCTATACGGTATGTCCGTAGTGCTTCTGGTCATTTCTCTTTGCACTACTCTCTGCTTGGTGTCAACTCCTTGTGTGTGCAGCGGGAAGGAAACAGAGTTGTAGAATAATTTCAATTAATTTGAGGGAAAATATTCCTGTTCTGTCACTGCAGTTTGACATTACTGGTCTTTGGATTTTCACCCGCCCACTTGCTCTTATCCAATGCGTTGTATGAGCTAGGACTGGTTGAGTACTTGAAACCATCTGCATGCAAACCAAATATAAGTTTCATGGTCAGTAACAGTAGCTTATAACCGACTTTACTGTTTTAATTTACGAATGCTTTGAGTTCAAACCAGAGTTTGATTCATGTATCTAAGTCCAGTTAAGCTGCCACACTTTACATGACTTTTGTGCAGAGTTAACGTTTAACATAAATGAGCTTGAACAATAGAAATTGCTCATTAGCATTAGATTCGTTTCGAACGCCGTACTACAGTCGACTAAGCTCACCTGAACTTAGAAAATCGGAGGTAAGCGCGACTTTAGCTCGACGTTTTGAACTAAACCGCGCCATAGTCGGGTAGCACGACAAGATGACCCGCGCTACACGACTTTAGCTCGAGCTAATTGAGGTTTGTTTCAGACCCTGGTTTTAACTCGTGCCATAGTTGAGCTAACTTAGCACGAGTGTGTAGCACGGCATTTGGAACCAAACCGCGCCGTAGTCGGGTAGCACGACAAGCTGACCCGTGCTACACAACTTTAGCTCGAGATAATTGAGGTTTGTTTCAGACCCTGGGTTTAACTCGTGCCAGAGTTGAGTTATCTTAGCACGACTTTAGCGCGACGTTTTGAACGGGCCTTACTCACTTTGAACTTGGAAAGAATCTACACTTAACAGACTACATCTTGTTTCTCCTACTGAGGAAATATTTTATTTTTAAATTACTTTATTGGGTATACTCTTGGAAAAAAGGCAAAAAAAAGCAAAAATAAAAACTACCCAAAATAATGGGTCGGCACGAACGGGACCGCAAGGGTACCCACGCGAGGTACCGCCCCAGTTGATAAAAACGTATCCCTGTTGGCATGGGCACGATCTCGCTAGCGACCAAGTAAATGGTCGGTCTATGTCAAATGTATTTAGAAGGACGTTCCACAGAGTGTCTTTTTAGCAAATAATTGGAATGAGATCGGATTGCAGAAACAAGTCTTGGGTGCAGAGTTGCACAAAGAGTTCCAAAACTTAACAATTCTAAGTATATAGGAGGCCTGGACAGTAGATGTCTTACAAAAGTTTTTTTTAGATTGAGTAAATGCTCTGCCTTGTTCGGCCATGTGAAACAAAACTTGCAAAATTGCTAATGTTTAGATCGGTATATCTGTTTAAACACTTTGTACATCGCGTGAAATATCTATCATCTGAGTACTCACCTAGCGGGTTGGTCAGAGAGCGGTGGAGCATTTTCTGCTGTGAATAGAGCTGGTAAGCTGTAGTGCTGTCTTCATCCGGGATACTCAGGTATGGTGGGTAAAGAAAGGCAGTTTTAACGTCCTGCTGTTCGCCAGAGTTTTCATTATTCCCGTTTAAAAGCAAATTTGTATACATTTTTCTTGGGCTACTGTTCTCCTTAGGAAAAACACCATCGTAGGGGCTGCTCGCTCTGTATGACCTTATAGGATTTTGAGTCCTTCTGTCTGTGTTTTCTACATAAGGATTCTCATTAAACGTGTTTCGGTTCACTGTATAAGAAGCTCTGGCGTTGTTGGTAGCATCCTTAGTCGGGACTTCAGATTTGATTGTTGCCCCATACTGTTGATAAGCTGGGTAATCTACATAGTTTGGGGCGGATAGGGTTGCAGGGCTACCCACGGCTGGCAAAACGTAAGCACGAGTTGGTACCGCTGACACTATCGCGGTCAATGGGGCACTAACTGCCTGAGCTAGGGGTCTCGGCGATATCGTCAAGATTTGGGATGGAGCGGAAGGTTTTGAAAGCGTTGGTTGATAGACATATCCCGTCATCCCTGTCATATACTGTTTAAATGGCGAAGGTGCCGGGTAGGACACACCGGCGAGGTTACCAAGTTGTGCCTGGCCGAGAGAAGGTCCTGGTGGGTTGGAACGAGTCAATCCTCGGAAGGCGGCTGTCAAAACTGATGCGGTCGGTAGATTGGGAACTAGTAACACTAACAGAATGTTTACTATTAGTTTAATATTCTCGTTACTAGTATTATAATCAAAGAAAACTTTTCGCCCAATCAAGTTCATTGACACAGCTTACAACAGCTTACAACAGCTTACATCGTGAACGAAGTTTGACAACCTTTTAATCCTTCATCCTTGTTCTAGTAAGTGTACCTCGGTAGAAGTTGTTAGTTAAGATTTAAAAGTCGAATTAAGGTGCTGTAAACTTGTAATTATCATCACACATCCTACACTTGACAGTTCGCTGTAGTGAGTGACCCTGTTTTGTTTTGTTGGTACAGTTTTGTTGGAAGTAACTGGTTATACAGTTCGAATTGCTTGCCCGCTTTGGTGTGCGAAAGGGTAATTCTCCACCTATCCAGCGAGCGATGTCTTCATCAACATTATTTTTATTATTATTACTATTATTATTATTATTATTACCATTGTTATCATTATTACTATCATAGCCAAAACTATTTTATATTACTCTCCAATTAATTGTATCAAATAACTGAGTATCCAGATTTTATACGTGAACTCCTATCACCCACTGTCAACATTGTTGTTAGTACTTTTATAGACTCATTTCATTCGTTGACTATTTACCTGTGTTTCTAACGGCGGGAGGACGAGCAGCTGCAGGCAACAGGTCATTGTCGTCATTACTAGACGGCGCCATCGAACGCTGTGCGGCGCCTGTTGAGATAGAGAGAGAGAGAGAGAGAGAGAGAGAGAGAGAGAGAGAGAGAGAGAGAGAGAGAGAGAGAGAGAGAGAGA
>JAOBRD020705677.1:0-14493 GCA_027575215.2 Hydrozoanthus sils
CTGCCAGCGCTCGATGCGCTTTCTGGCCTCACCCCGCCAGTCCTCCACCAAATCCGACCAGCCCTCGCTGGGGCTTCCCTGCAGGAAGTATCCGGCAAAGCGCGAGCGGTTTTCTATCGCGAAGCCTGCGATCGCGTTGATCCATTCGACGATCTGTCTCGGGGGATCATCCGGATAGTCCCGCTGCGCCGCGGCGATGGCGGATACCATGTAGGCGCTCATGCGCGAGGTGATCACCCGGGAAAGGATTTCCTTTTTGCTGGAAAAGTGAGGCTAACCTCCTTTTTCTTGAAAAAGACTCAACCACATAAAAATGTTGGGTAAGAGTCTCCTCCATTTTTTTTTTTGGGGGGGGGGGATGGGGGGAGAGGAGAACATATACAATCTACCTGATCTTAAAATCTTTAGTGACAGCTATCCATAACTCTAATTATTTTTCTTCTTCATCAATTCGAACGAAAATAAGTTAATGTATTTGTAATTGATTAATAATAGTTTATTGAGTTGGTTGTTAGGAAGTCAAAAAATTGCTCGAGGTAATGGGATTACAAAGCCTAAGCTTTCAAAATACATAAGCGTTAATTTCCTTCAGATTGTAAGCAGACTCGTGCAAGCAACAATAACAATTGTTTTAGCTGGCCCAATTGTGTTTTCCAGGTCTATATTTGTGTTATGGTCTGTAACGATATGTTTCTCCCGAAGGTTAGCACTGCTGTAATTTAACTGGTAATCTCAATATACTTTGCAAATAGTTGAATCTAGGTTTCATCCTATATTGCTACGTGTGGACATCCAATTAGTACTTGGATGCCTTTCGAACTGCCATTAAAATGCATGATCATCAAAACAACAAGTAGAAGAAGAAGAAGAAGAAGAAGAAGAAGAAGGAGAAGAAGAAGGAGAAGAAGAAGAAGAAGAAGAAGAAGAAGATGAGGAGGAGGAGGGGAACTATTAAACTGATGAATGAATAGACGAAAGTAGGATGAATGGGAAGTAGGAAGAAAGGAAAACAGATTTAACAAACAAAGTAAAAACATCGAAGTATATGTACATATCTATCTGTCTAGCTTTCTATCTATCTAACTATCTATCTATCTACCTTTCTTTTTGTTTAGTCGAAACTAATTTGTCATTTACTTCTGCTTGTCTTCCATGCATGCATTCTTCAAACAAAGAAGCATATCGTTTCAGCATTCATCTCTAACCTGTAGGAGTTCCTTTCTTTTCAAGAATTCTCTTTTCCCAACGTTTCCTATTCCAGCCGTAAAGCCTTCTGTAACTGGAGATAACGTGCTAAACGCAACTAAAAATACAAGCAGTAAACCCTTTCTATCCATGTTGAAACGAGCCAGAAGGGCAGAAACTGAACTCTCCAAGAAGCCTATATGCGAAATTACCTTCGAGGACTTCGGAAGTGATTTGCAAGCATTTAATACTTCAGTTCTTTTATATTTTGGCTTGCGGAAATTAAGTTTTTATTTGCTATTGTACTCTAGTGAAATTAACAGGAATACTTGTATACATTGTTGACACAACACTGAACAAAAAGTTTCTTGTTTGAGGCAAAGTATGTTCACCCCCACTGTCTTTGTTAAATTAACTCTTAAATGCAGGTGGAAGCAAGGTTCAATTAAAAATAAATGTTAAATCCTTATGAAAATTGATCCGATGTTTAAATGAGTCTTTGAGTGAAACGTTTGTTACAAATCTTGTGTAGGTTCTCAGTGTTTCCTGTGTTTTGAAGTTAGTAGAAACAGGCGGCAATGTTTCAGAGTAATTTTGTAAAACCTCAGTCGAAAAAATTTCGTTGTTGCAAGTGGATAAACGAAAAAGAGTGATGTATAGAACTACATACTATGATATAGAGTCGAGTAAGCTCTAGTTACTTAATCTAAACTTTGATGTTTTGTTTTGACTTTTCTTAAAACCAGACTTAGCATTTTGGAAGTTTTGTTAATAGTGTAGAAGTATCCCCATTGAGTTAAGAATTAAACGTTTGACTGTTATCTACTTTTTTAGTTCAATAAATACAAAAAGTGTCCAACAAAGTGCACTCTTCAAAGGCAAAATCTCTTACACAAGGAAACATTTTTCCCCGCCCAGATATTTTCTGTACTAAGTATATACAGTATTGATTAAATTTAAGTTATTAAGGATTAGCCGTCTAGAATTTTAACCACCTGAATTGCGTTGTTACAGTTTTTATGCCTAGCTATAGATGTCTTAATAAAGCATTCCAAAGCAATAAAAATTATTGCAAATGATTTCAGTGAGACTAAACAAACACTTCGCAGTTTTGACTGTGTGAAGCTACAATTAAGTCTGAGGAAAAGTTGCTAAGTTCAATTTAGATACAACTTCATCTTTTTCTCAAAAAACATGATGAGTGCAAAAGCATAACTTTTTGAAAAACAAAATAACTTTTTGAAAAATGCGCGGTTTGATCTACGAACGAAAAATAACGGTAACTGACCCATTGAAAAGACTCGCGTCTCTTGTTTGTCAACCTTCATCTAACCAAAATCCATTCCACATAACGACTGAAAACCAGTAGTATCACAATTATTTTTCTTTTTTTTTTGTAACGGTAGGCTAGGCAAATGTTTTGTTAAGAAAAAGTGCTTCAGGATTTTTCTTAAATTGCAAGGCATTAACTTCTTTTTCCGAAAGAAAACAAAATAATAGGAAAGACATTATGCTTAGTCTTTGTGCAAGAGATACCCTATAATGGCGTTTTGGTTGATTTTGGCTTCAACCTTTTCGATGTAATATTGAAAAGCCAGGTGCTAAGGACTGAATATATGTTGTTATATCACACATACATTTCTTTGTTTGTGAATTTCATGACTGGCAAAAACACAAACCAAAGCTTTTAAGTTTTATTTGAACATTTAAAATTGTTTCCATACAGATTGTTTTTAATGTAGCATCGATGCTCTTCTCGTTATTTTATCTAAATCTTTAGACTGGTCTGTTTAATTAACAAAATGCTAAGAGGAAGGTTTCGTTTCTTTATTATTCGTTTCCTCTTCTTCAACAAAAACAATTATTTGTATACAATATGCCGTTATACCTTTAACCCACATATTTTTCGGAAATAAAACATTTGGAAACTCCAAAATAGATGAACAGGAAAATTAATCCGCTATGCATTAACCGTAGAAAAATCATGGCAGACGTGACATCTCATGCACAGCGTGTGTCTGCATGCATATTCTATCTTGCATTTGTTATATTATCGATCACGGATCACAACTAAACGATGAAGTTTTAATATGGCCGCGCTTACAATGCTTTGAAAAAAGATAAACTGTATTTTTATTCCATCAGCTTTTTTTTTTCTAAACTTGAACATGACATCTCCATCTTAACTAAATACTTTTACCTTTTGTATTAAGGAAGCCATACATGATATTATAAAGTATATGTTTATCGAGCAGATCTTTTTTGACAAACATGCAGACAGCTTCAAACATTTGTAAAATGAATTTAAAAGGTTATTGGCCCACGGGTCGGTTCATCATTCCAGAAAGACAAGAGCTGTGTATAGGGTCTAAATATGTCTTTTTCCCCCTGATTAAACAAGCGGTCAGTAAGCGAAACATAAGCTTAAAGTTGTTCCAGTTATCCAGTTTAAGGTGTAATCACGAATTTTGGTTTGGTTAAAACAAACCGTCTCTGTTTTTCTGTATAAACTTCATGATCAGCCTCGTTCATCAAACTTTGGACGTGTTGAAAGGAATTACTAAGATTTGCTTAGGAATGCATCTCAGTTTTTTTGTAAATCAAAGTTTAGCTTCGAGCAAAAAGAAAAAAAATTCTTGAGTTTTGTGATTGAGACGCTACTGTAGTATATATGACGGTAGCTCGTGAATAAATAGTTAACTAATTCTACAGGCACAATCTAAATGTGCCTCCGATTGCCTTGAAGCGCAAAAGACTTGAAAAAGCATGCCAAAAAAAGTACTAGATTCGCAAATCGGTGTTAAAACCAAACATTTACACCAACCAGAAATTTGAACGAAAGCTTTTGATGTTTGTGGCTAATTTGAAAGCAAATAAAAATGGCATAAATTAAACAGCAATTCCAGGTTGCTCGAACATTCCGATTAACTCAATACAAAAAAAAACAGAAACTTTATAAAGAGATTTTTAATTTTTTTTTAGATGTTTGTTAATTTTGAAATACACACTGTGATTCCAAAGATTTATGTAGTGGTTTCATTTCCGCGCTTAATGGTTTGCTCTTTCTTATAACTTTTTTCAATCGACACTCGTAAAACTAAGGTATATAGAAAGAAAAGAAATCTTTTCTAGCAAGAAAAACAGTAATTAAACTAACAGAACTTGGTTGTTTTTAATTAGTACAAGGCGTGGGTAGATTGGATTAGAAATGAACTTAAAAGTCAAGTTCTATCTTTAAGTCTAATCAAGCTACTCGTTTTAAATTATAAACTAATTTCATCACGTACAAATACAAAAAAAGTTTCGTCCCACGCGTTTCTCACCAAAACTTAAACTTTTAGAGAAGATAAAATTAAAATCTCAGTCGTGAGACTATTTTTTTAAACATCAGATGGCAAGACTTTGTTGTGTGTTTTTCCTCCTCTGCTTATTTGTGGATCGTCTTTCAATAGCGTCGGGATTAATGATACTTTCATCTTTCGCTGAATCAGATCGCTCTCCCTGCTATCAACAGCACCAAGAATAAACAGCATGAGTTTTTCTTGTTTAAAAAGATATGAAAGCATTAATAAATAAAGAAGCTACACGCTTTTACTTTTGAATGAAACTTAAAAATTCTTCTGTGTATTAAAAGAAATCAATAATTTTGGGGGGCGTATATATAAGTTTTGACAGTAGCAGAAATAAACGGGGTTTTTTGTTACCTTCACTCTAAAAATGGAACTGTAAGATCCGGTAAAAAATCTTTCCATCAGCTTCACATTTCGCAACAAGCAAAGTTTTGCGTTTCCAAACCTACAAAGAGTCCAATCTGTAATTTTCTTCAAACATTCAGTTTGAACGGTTTTGGTCAGTACGCAACATGTTTTTATTGTAAAGTCTTGATCTAACTGTCAAATACTGCACCTTTGTTCGTTAAGACTGAGCGAAGATCTTTATGAAGTCTTCAATACTACTGCTTTTTAAATTTTTTGTAAAAAGTTATTTTGTTATACAATATTTTTTTTAAAAAGATAGCCCGACAACAATATTAATTTCGTAGAAATAATCAATGATAAAACCACGCGCATATTCCAGATCTAGATCTTTCTTTTATTTCCGCATCGCATGATGCCAAGCGTTGCTGCTTTTAGCACAAGTCTGATCTAGAAACCTAGTTTGAAATTTAACAATTTGGATTTAGCTCAAGGCAAGTGAAGGCTGCAACACCGGAAGTAAAACTGTTGAGTGCTTCGCGAAATATGACATTTTGTTTATAAAAGATTTTGGACTGTCGAACAAAATCCGAAATTTCTTTTTCACTAACTTGTCATAGTTTCCCCTGATGAAAAAAGGCTGGAGCTCAGCCGAAACATGTGGATTTCTGATTTTTATATCAAACTTTTATATCCTGAAACATGTTTAATTTTTTTTTAAACCCGAAAGATTTGGTTTCAATGTTTTCTGTTAGAACTGACAGAATACGTAATTTGATTCAAACCCATCCAGCGTTTCGTTTCTGCGCCTTAAGAACCCAGAGTTATTTCATAATGACTTAATCCCTGGGTATACGAATAAGGTTTAGGAAGTATATAAACAACAAATTTTATAACAAGAAGTTTTATATTAACTTTATTCGTGTTCAATATGCTAACAACCCAAACCAGTGGTTGTCGTGAAATCTACTTTCTATGTTCAACTTAATTACAAAGACAGGCTACTGTTTTTTTTAGGGTAGGTTTTTATTTATATTACCAAAAAGTGATGTTTGCACGTCCAGGATGTCAGTAACCCCAAAAGAAGCTTAAATATTTGAATTTTCCATCCTCTGGGAAAATTGCTAAATTTAAAGGTTTTTGAGTCATCCTCTCTAAACGCCTTTTAATGTTTTCCATTGTTGTTTCATGTTTTTTCGTTGCTAGTTCTTCCTTTGGCAAGTTTAGTTTCAACTTTAGATGTCCTTTTTAGTGTTTCTTTCTTTTATGAGCTTGTCTTTTCTTCAATGCCTGTTTGTAATGTAAGAAAACGCAAGGTTTTAGTCAGGTTGTTTTCGGGTTTAAGCTATTTGAAACTCGTTTGGTGTACCTGAAGGGTAGATAGAAGTAATCCGTTTGTAAGCTTTTTATGGTTGCTGGAACACCTAGCATGGCTTCCTAAAGCCGGAACTAATGATTTCCTGGTATGTACATCCTGTAAAAGAAAACAACAAGCTGTTATCCTAGCATTTGAGAAAAATTAAAACAACAATTATTCAGTCTCATGATGATTCTATTTGGGGATGAAGTCTCAGTTTTACATTTAAATATATTTAAGTGTCTCTTTTCAAGTTAAGGTAGTTTCCTCGGCTTATTTTCAGCTCTACGTTTATTTTATCTCTTTCCTTTCTTTCTTTTTTTTTGCGATTAGATAAGCAGGTTTGTTTGAGCAAGCTTGTTTAAGGTAAAGTCAGTTGCCGAAAACGGAAAACGTAATGGTTTTCTCGCAATATATTTATCGCTGGTTTTCCTAATGGCATCGCTAACAATTTTTTTTAATGACATTTCCTTTGGTAAAAAGACGAGAGGCTTATCTCTATGGTTTTTTAAAGTATGTTGTCAATGAAACTTGACCTCGCTTAGAGCTAACAGCTGGTTCAAGATGCCATTCCAATGTCTTGAAAATCTTGTTCATTAAAATATAGGCTTCTCGTGTTTCCTCCAGGACTTGCCAGATTTGCCGAAGAAAAACATGGTTACCTCTACCGCAATGGTTCTTCACGTCTATTTTATTCTAAATCCATTTTAACCAGCGAAGTTTGCCCCTGGGCAATGATTCTGTTCACATGATAAAGGAGTTCTTCCTAAATCCTTTCAAAAGCGAAAACGGCTATTTACGCTCAATTTTGCCTCACATCTGTAATGTATTTTTTTGCTCAATCTATCAAATTCCGTTTGATTATCTATTGGAAACAAGCCCACAAGGTGATTATGTCTTTTAGTCCTCTAAATATTTGTAAGTGGGAGTCGATCTGTGCCTAAGGCTAAGATAGAACTCGTCTTAATATCCAAGGTAACTAGTAGCTTTTAACTGATAACTTGGTTCTTAACCAACAATTGCATTTAGATTACAAAACACGCATTTACAGAGAGGAAACGTAGTAACCAACTCTTTCTGTTACTAGTATTAAACATAAAAAAATTTAAAACAAATTTTTGTTTAGTTTAACGTACTTTTGATTTAAGTTTCTGTTTTTTTCATTTTTTTTATTTTGTTTGATTTACTTTTAAATTTTTTTATTTCATTTTGATATTTATTTTAACTTTTGTCAGACCGATTTCTTTTATTTTATTTTGTTTCTCTTCTTTTCAATTATTTTGTTTTATTTCTTTGTTTCGCTGGTTTTATTCCTTTTATGTGTTTTTCTTCATTTCTTTTCCTATATTACTTTTGGTTTTCTTTAGTTTTGATATAGTTTCATTTTATCTCAGATCAGATTATTTCGATCTATTTTATTTTGTTTCATTTCAATTTTTTTCTTCATTTCATCGTGAATAATTTTCTATCTTATTTTGCTTCTATTCATTTTGAAGTTTTGTCAGTATTTTCTTTCCTTATTCCATTTGTATATTTTTATTCCTTTATTTTATTTATTTTTATTGTTCTATCACTTTGATTAATCTTCTTTTAGTTTTATCTTTAATTGGTTTCGATTTATCTAGTTTTTTTGCCTAAACTGAGTTTTTCCCGCTTTAAGAAACAAGGCCGTCCAAATATTAGAGTGTTAAAACAGATTATATTTGCTTTCATCACCACAAAAACTGTCAAAATTACACTACCTAGGTAAACCAGATTCTCAGGAAAAGTATTTAAGTTTTAATGTGTTTTAACGTGTTTATAGAATGTAAGTTATTTCTGCTAATTATTTTTCAAATTTTTAATTACTTAAGTAATCAAGAACCACAAACTTTGAATCTAGTTTTTACTTTGGTCGTTTTATCGACTCCAAAAAGTCTGCTTCACTCGTTAAATCGTAAATGCTTAGCCAAGAGGTCAGTAATAAACGCAATCCGAAGTAATAAAGATAACTTAAAGATATCAAATCAAATTGTTAACTTTACAGCTCAAAGTTTGCTAGATGAATACTTAGAATTCAGATGCCTACCACAAAACTTGTATTGCTTAACTGTAAACTTTCACATCTAGACAAACTAGAAAATCAAAAGTGCTAGCTGGCGAAAACGTTGTTTTCTTTTTTTGAAATGGTGATCGTTCCTCCCGGTAAAATAAAGAAATAATAAGCTAAAAACAGAAATACAAGTTCAAGAAAAATTCGGATTTTGTTGAAAACAAAACTGTGTCTGCAACGAATATTAATAAATAGCAGTGAATGCTTTTTTATAGTTACAGATGGAGCTAGTTGAAGAGAAAGTTGCAAATTTGACTCTTGCGTCCTAGCACGTTAATTCTTTCTGGGCAAAATAAGTTTTATTTTGAAAAAGAAATCCTTTTTTCAGTTTGAAGCACAATTTTTCTGCCTTGAGCCTTTTTTTCTTGCTCTTCACTACTGACTTCACTTTAATTTTTTTTGATCGAGAAGTTAACGAAACAACGACTCCTGGATTTTAATGGTAGAAAGTTGAACTATAATTGAGGACAAGGGAATTGTTTCTGATTTAAATGGCAAATGAACAAGTAAAAGCAGTCCCAGCAGCTCACCTCAGTGACAATACGCTTTCCGTAATTTGTAGTAGTTGGAATAAACGTGGTCGCAATTTGAACTAAGAACAAAGACACTAACAGTGCCAGGAAGACGTCTCCTTGATGCATCGTTTCCTTTTGTTTTCAGTTATTTTGCCTTAAATTGTGACAAAGAAAATAAACTCCTTACAACAGAGGTTCTAATTGTGAGCGCGCAAAACGAGCGATCATCGAAACTAGTCTTGGGATACACGAGTCTGCCCATTTGTGCATTTTTTTGCGCATATTCAGTACAATTGCACATCGAGGAGCTTGCGCAACGACGGTTAGCCTCGGGCTCCCAGTATGTTTGCATATTTTTTTTGTTGGTTATCAAGAAATTAGACGTAAAAAAGCACCTTTTTAATTTTATTTTATCCATTAATCTAATTTCGATTCCATTGTAGCAAAATAAACTACGTTAATTGTTGTCTGAGCTTTGTACTGTACATACTTTGTCTTTCTTTACGATCTGATTTGAATTTGTAAAGACAAACTGTATATGTTGCAGAAATAGAAAACACAAATTAGTTGCTGAAACAACGCTTCTTCAATCGTGTATGTCATTTTCTTGCGATTCGGCATTTTTAGAACCATCCAAATCTGAATTAAATATTCATGATGGCTGCTTCTTGTGCATGAAGAAACCATCGAAAGTAAAACACTAAGTTACCTTGACCAATATAATAAATAAATTTGTAGTCATGATCACACATTTTCTATAAGTTGGGCTTAAAATTATCGATCTACTAACAAATTGTTGCAATCGTGTATTGAAGAATCTGGGTTAAATAGGAGATCAGGCGTGACACACACAATCCCTTAAAAATTTTTAAATTCTTTTCTACAACTTAACGTCATTTTGAAAAAACTCAATCTTCATATTGTTTGGTTTCTCTGTTTTAACAAAGACAAACTGTGCGGCAAATTTTGAGGGGGCACTCGCTTTATTGGTATGATGCTCGCCGTATTTCGGTACTTTTTAGGGGTTTTCAAAGAAAAATCACGGTTATTTTTTTGAAATTGTATTCGGAGTTTCAAACCAAAACGGGCATGCTCTTTACTGCAGTTTTATCTTTCTTTTTCAAATCGATGGTACGGAGTGAACTTTAGAGTCAAAGTTTTTCACGCCTTGATATTTTCTGGGTTATTTTGTCATAACTCCTGGCGGCATCTCTTCGGTCCCCTCCCCAGGGGATGTATATAGAAACTCCAACACATTTTTAAAAAGTTGATGGATTAGAATAAAAATGTGGTTATATATAACCAGACTAATGTAGATCTCTTATTAATTCGATGCATGTAGCGAGCTAATGCCGGCATTAGAGTCAATATACTTAGTAAATAAATTCTGTAAACAGTTTTGGTATAATTGCTTAGTGCATTTTTTCTGCGGGACAATGGCCGAGCGGTAAGCCTTTTCGATTGTAGTCTTAGGGCCCCAGTCCGAGCCCCGCTCAGACCATTGTGTTGTGTCCTTAAGCAAGACACTTTACCCGACTTGTTCCAATCGACTCAGCTGTGTAAATGAGTGTTAAAAAAAAATTGGAGAGCTTTGTTTTTGGGCAGAGCACTCGCTGGACCAGCTTCTGAGGTTATCGGTATCGTTTATTCAACCCAATGGGGAGCTCTAGGTTCTTTACATTCTGTTTTCTTCTCTGTCTCTCTTTCTTTCCTCTCTCCTCTCCTCGTCTCTCTCTTCTCTGGTTCGGGGCTAGTTTACAAGTGTTTATATAGTTTTTCTAAGTGATAGTTTCTCATCAGTACTAAAAATAGTTTGAGCCACGTTGTGTCTCAGGTACGAATTCAATATGTCGTTTACGTGCAGAACCAAACTGCTTAAAGAAGTTATAAAAAGTGTCTTTTAGATATCAAGAAAAAGCTGGTGTTCTTAGAAATATGTTCGTCACAGTTGTTTTAGTTTTCTCTCCCGAAAACCATACAAACTCATGAACATTTGGGTTTGGACACGCCCCCAAGTTCGTCCAAGGCTAGTTTAGTACTCTAAAGTCCAAATTCCAGAACTGTGCAAAAACAAGGGTTGACGTATTTTTATCGTCCAAATGTCTAGAAGTTTCAATAGCTAAGACCAGCCTGTTCTTGAGTTCTAGGCAAAACAAAATGCGAGTTTCGTAACTAATCAGACTAAACGTTTTGTTACGTTTGTACGAAAAGAGTTGAAAAAGTAAAAGTGAAAAAGGCTATTTTAAACAATAAGTGGCCGAAATGACTAACAATTTTGTCATTTGTTCTCTCAACACTTGATATTTTAAGTGGTTTGTTTTGAGCGCATTAAGGGTAAATACTTGCGGACTAAAGCCTATTAAAGAATCTCATCAAAAGATGATGAAACCCTTTTTCTGACCTTTGGTTACCTAACATGAGTAGCAGTTCTGCTGGGAGCTAACCTGCGATGGATGACTGTCCTGCCCAGGTGGAGTCAAAGACTCTCATTCGCTTAGCATTATGAAATCCGGAGATTAGCCACTTATATATAAGCTCAAGAAAGAATTTAGATTTAGGATTTAGTGAAAATTAATAAGTATCCTCCCATTTTCGAGAACAACTGAAAAGTAGATCCAACATGACGAAGCTCTGAAAACTCGCCCACTCCTTATTTTAAGATCATAACAAACTATAACCTGGCTGCTTGAATTGTCTCTTTACCAAAATAGATTAAAGCCTGCAGCTGATTTATGTTGTTTTTCGAAATACACAATCAATTTAAAACCTTCGTAAACAGGATGCTGGACAAAGTGGTGTTGTATTTTGCAGCAATTTGAGGCGTAATATAAGGAAGAAAAATGTATGTAAGCGCAATTTATTGGTTATTTTTACTAAATATAAACTAAAGGAATAAATTTGAAAAAATGCAAATGATTTCTGATTAGTTAAGTAACTTAAAATATTTCAGACTCTGCTTGCTTTTAGCTAAGGCTGTTCGATTCTAGTGTGTACAAGTTATATAGAGTAAAAAGAAACCCCTCTTAACAGTTGTCTCTAATAGGTATGTCCTGTTTTGTCTTTTAGCAGCAATGAAACTCAATCTGAGATTAAAACTGTTCATTCGTTTATTTTGAAATTGGAAATACATCCTTGGTGTACTCTATTTCAGTCGAATATTTATACCAGATGCTTTCTTTGGGGAAACTGAATTTCATTTTATCGCCACTTTGCACAATCGTCTGCATCTTTCCAGTTGCTGTATTAAATCAACCTTTCGTTCTTGTGTGTTTCTTGAAATTAATCTGTAAATCAAGTTGAAGGTACACGAGCTTTTTGTGTCATCTTCGTCCAAACGTGCCTGTGAAGAGAATACACCAAAAAGTTATTGAGTCATAAATATAATACAAATACGTTTCTCAGGCTTTATTCATGTTGTCTTTTTGTTGTTGTGCAGATGTTATAACTCAGCATATAAGAAGTATAAAGCAAAACATTTCAAAAACTAAAAGCATTCTATAGGCAGTTTGCAGCAATTTAGACGCTGCAGATCGAGTTTTAAAAGTTTTCTTGCATTTGACGAATGCAAAGAATGCTTATTTAAACGTAAGGATATATGTATTTTGGACGTTTAGCGAAACAAAACAAAAAATTTTATCGTTTATATATACTTTTCTCTTTCCCGTCACTCTTATCTTGTCTTTCGTTTTCCTGTGCCTGTCTTCTTCTGTTAAGTCATATCTAAATGTTCTTCCCCTTTCTTGCATAGCTTCTCGCTTTATTTGTCTTTCTCTTTCACAGTATCCTAAGCATTTTTTACTCTGATAGACCTCTTTATCCTTCTTCCCTTTAACTTCCCTTTAACTTCCCTTTCTCTCCGTTAAACTTCTCCCAGTTACATTTGCTTGCTTTTTTTGACATTGAACCATGAAAGGGCAACAGTGAACGAACAAAATGTGAATTTTACGGTTTTTTCTGGGAGCTACAATTAGTAAAGTAGGAGGAGGAATGAAAGATCTGAAGAACAGAGTCTCAAAAGCAGGAAGCGGCCCCATTTGTCAAACATTTGTCAATAATTTCGAATTCCAAGAGCATCCGCAAAAGAACGAAGCTCAGCTTGTTTAAGACCCTGGTCAGTTTCCGTCTTGCTTTAAGGGTGTGAAACGTTAAGAATGAATAATGGAGATGAAAAGCGAATTGATGTGTTTCATAACAAGTGTCTCAGGAGAATCCTTGAAATAGAGTGGAAGGTTCATGCCATGAATCGAGAGCTGTTGAAGAAACAGATACGAAGATTTTAAGCAACGGAGGTAAAGCAACGCAGATACGCAAGAAGGTCGACCCGGCATATTTTAAGACAAGACAAGAGGAATGATTGCAACACTGCAGTGACATGGATGCCCAAAGGGAACAAAAGAAAGGAAGAGCTAAAGTGACCTGTCAAAAAGCAGTGGAAAGAAGGAAAGCAGGTTGGCGGTCGTCATGGGAAAAGGCAAGAGCTACTGCAGCTAACAGAGAGAAATTGAAGCATAATTTGTGGAAGCCTTACATGTGCCACGAGGCGTGTAGAAGACAGGTATAACAGTGAACATTGTCAAGTTTTACTAAAACCTAAATTCGATTTATACCACTTGTTAAGCTCACTTTAAAGCGATCTTTTTTACGAGGGATTGCTCTCTTGTTTCTTGTGTATTTTACCCATCGTTGATAAAAAAAGGTAATTTATATATACCATATTCAAATTCCTTTTTCCCCATGCATTAGAGCCATGAATCGTGAAAGAACACACCCTCCATCTCGGCACAATCATAGTGAGAGCAATCGCCAAAAGGAGAGCTTGACGTGTCATGCTTTGGTCTTTCCCAGCCAACGCGTACAATAAATAGCAACACTCATTTAGCTCGAACTTCCATTTAGTGGAAAATTATGTGATGCATTTAACGACTGATCCGTAAAACAAAGGACTTTCATTTGTTTAGTTTCTTTAAGTGCTTTCATAATACGTGCGAGGTTGGAAGCAAAAGTTTGGGCTTCTATTTCTGTCAACACAGTGTTCTCATCTTTATATCGTAATAGCTATTATTAAATTTTTGACCTCGATTATTGTTACTAGCGACTTCTGATTGATTTGCTTAATCTCGGAAATATCAGGTAATATACCGCATTAGTCATTAACCATATATTTTATGGTAACTGACTGTTGCACCGTGTTGCAAAGCTGAAATTTGGTTCTGAAAAAGTTTTAGCTGCCATTTTCAGATATCAATAGGTTTTGGAAAATTCAGGAAATTTAACAAAACAAAACTTCCTTTCGCGCTTGTAGGATATGAGACAATTTATAGCCAATTCGGTAGAGCTATGTGCCTTTTTGGGCTATTTACCTTCTCATATCCTGCTTTTTCACATTAATCAAAATTCGAATACGGTAAGGAGGTCACTCAAAAAAAACAACAAAAAGCAGCTGAAAGAAACTCAAATCTCAGAATTTAATGTTACTTTAAAACTCCTACTGTGGCGCATCACATTAGATTTTTGTTTTTTCCTTAACTCATATATTGTGCCGGTATTCTTTTTAAGATTTGTTTTATTTTTTTTTCTGGCGGAAGCATAGCAATGACTCTTTGTAAATTTGATTGCAAGTGTGTGTGCAACTTCTATTACACTAATTCT